>JAODAL010049299.1:0-28291 GCA_025379985.1 Phyllomedusa bahiana
CATCGATTTTTGCTGCATGACGCGGAGCCCGTTCCTCCCCCCCTGTGATTCGTTCGCCCAGGCAAGCCCGGTGTAGAAAATGGGACACCCCCTGTGCCCTGCACATGTGGTATGATGGAGGGCGGGGGGGCCTTGTGGGGGGGGGTGAGTGGTGGGGAGGGGGGGGGAGGGGGGGGGACATTGGGCAGGAGCCGCCTTTGTTTTAAAAAAATTGGAGGAGGGGAAAACGGCATTCCTGTCAAGTTGTTGGTTGCCTGGGCCGGAAGCACTTTCCCAGTGGGCGTTAAAAAGGAAAGTCTGGGGGGCCCGCCGTAGTTAAGCTCCGACGTCCCGCGCCAGCACCTTGGAACAAAAAAGATAAGCTCAGGACTGGCCCACCTTCTGTTCTACTTTTTTTGAAGTGCTTTTGGACCCCCCCTTTTTGGAAAAGTAAAAATTTCGGCTTGGAAACTCTTATCTGGCTCGGACAAGCCATTTGTTTTTCTGAAGGTGCAGAGTCCCATTTAGAAGGGGGAAGGGACTGCAGTACCAAAAAAAATTGGACAGGAGAAGTCAGCTGTGCACCCTTTGGATGGTTTGGAAAGCTTTTTGTTTTCTCTTTGCAAATCGCCTCACTGACGGGCTGCTGGGCCTTGGGAGGAGGAGCAGGGATTGGACCGGGAGGGGAAAGTCAAAGGAAACAGTCCCTTCTGCAGAGGGGGGGTTGGTGGGTTTTTTAATGGCTGCAATGGCTGCGGCCAGGGGGGGGTTTTGCTGTGTTGCTGTGGCGGAGGATGGCCACCACAATTTAGCCCGTTTCTACCGGCCCCCCGGGGTTTTGGGGCGTGTGTGTTTACGCAGGGCCGTGGGTAACGTTTTTCTCCCTGGCCCGCTTCACTTTCTGCTTGAGATTTACATATACCCCCTATTCGGCTCCTCCGGTGTCTTAGCAAAAAAACTGCCACACCGCCGAGTATCGGATTTTACCGCCAATGCTCCGCACTGAGTGACTACTGCCGCCGCTGCCTCGCTGACCCCCATGCCGCTACTTTCTTGGACCTGCGAAGGGGTTTTTTACCCCGTGGCCGCTTGGCTCCCGACATCACACTGCTGCTACCCTGTTGACTCACGGCACAAAACCACCTTGCTGGCTGTTTCCCGCTCCCTGACGCGCAAGCTGATGCCCTCTTCTCCGACGATGATGAAGCCCTTGCCTTACCCGGCTTCCAAGTGCGGTCGGCTACTCACCCATCTATTTGTGTTTCATCGTCACTGCTGTCTATCCCCGGTCTTGGTATGCAGAGGCTGACCCCTCACAACATGAACTCCCATGCCACTCTCATTTTTTACTTTGCCGCCTACTGCAAGAAGAAGGGGATATTGGCCCCATTTCTTCGCTGCCAAGTAGCTGCCTGACTGCCCTCCTCAAATTGTTCATCCCCCATATATAGTGGCGCTGAGCCCAGACCACTGTAGATCTCTGGCTGAGGGAACCGGATGGGACGAGGTGGGTTGAGGACAGGTGAGGGCCGCTGACCCGCTCCCGGCCATGTAATAAGGGTTGTGTCTGACGTTCCCACCGACTCTTGGCTGGGGTTGTCAGATGTCATCTGGGGAGAAAGTGGATGACCTAGTCAACCAATCAAGAACCTTTGGGTTGCTGAACAAATACACGGCCGCTAGATGAAGCGGCAGTTGTGTCCTCACCGAGTAAACCCCTGCTGCGTCTTTCCCCTTGCTGTGCTTGCGACCTGGGCCTGGAATTTGTTTGTGCCCTGCCACTGAGGTGAAGAGCCTGCCACCTCTCTGTCTGACATACTGTTTGTTCTAAAATGTACAGACACTGTTTGATGAAGATATCTGTATATGATAAATATACACCCTGTATTTGACGCCAAATGAACCCCAAGTATAACAAGCTTGGTAACCCTTGGATTATAAATTGCGCTCTACAAATGGGCAGGAAAAATTGACTTGTATGTGCCGTTTAAAAACTCTGTGTATCCCTTTTTGAATATAAAAGCACAAACAGGCCCTTTAAATTAAAACCTTCGGATATGAATTATTTCTACAGAATTTCTTCTGTGGCGGTGGGAAAAACAAAGTTTCTTTTTACTGAGTACAAAATGCAGAACAACGCTTAATTAACCCCTGGATGTAAATTGCGCAAAAGAATTGAGCAACCACAAACTACTAGCTTTGTAGTGTGTTACAATTGTGTGTTTTTTACGCCACACAACAAGAGATAAAATTGTAATTAACCTTTGCTTGTGAATTAGGCTACGGGAAAAATGTATATATTTTGGCGGTGAAAATGACGGTTCTTTGGAGTCACACAGCTGAAAAACAACGCTTATTAACCCTGGATGTAAATTACGCCAAACAATTGAGCCACCACAAACTAGTAGCTTTGTAGCGTGTTACAATGCGGTGTTTTTTTACGCTACACAATAAGAGATTAAAATTGTAAATAACCTTCGCTTGTGAATTATGCTACAGGAAAAATGTATATATTTTGGCGTTGAAAATGACGGTTTCTTGGGATCACCACAGCTGAAAAAACAACGCTTAATTAACCCTGGATGTAAATTGCGCCAAAGAATTGAGCCACCACAAACTAGAAGCTTTGTGAGCGTGTTACAATGCGGGTTTTTTACGCCACACATTAAGAGATAAAATTGTAATTAACCTTTGCTTGTGAATTAAGCCACAGGAAAAATGTATATATTTTGGCGTTGAAAATGACGCTTTCTTGGGATCACCACAGCTGAAAAACAACGCTAAATTAACCCCTGGATGTAAATTGCGCAAAAATTGAGCCAACCTACAAACTAGTAGCTTTGTAGCGTGTTACAATGGCGTATTTTTTACGCCACACAACAAGAGATAAAATTGTTAAAATTAAACCCTTTCGCTTGTGAATTATGTACAGGAAAAACGTATATTTTTTGGGGTTTAAAAATTACGGTTTCTTGGAGTACTACAGCTGAAAAACAATGCTTAATTTAACTCCTGGATGAAATTTTCCCCAAAAGGGAATTGGGGGCACCCAAAAAATGAAGTGATTTTTGTATTTTTAAAAAGTTTGTTTCTTTAAAGAATACAACGGGAAACTGGCAAAAGTCCCCTTGGATATTCAAGTGTGCTGGACAAAATAGGATTTTAAATGTATTTTCAGCTGCAGTGGACGCACACGGGTTTTTCAGACCCAAATTTCCCCCAAAAAATAAGAAAATGGGAACGTTAAGGGGAAGAAGTCTCTGAGAAAAAACTGAGACCCCCACCAAAAAAATCCTGAAATAAAAAATCAGTTTTTCATTTAAACAATCAGCCGCGGGCAGCCCCTTTCCCCTATCAGTACAGTGAGAGCGGTATAGCCCCCCAGCGTTGTCCCGGGAATTATATAGTGGGGGGTGACGTCACAAAAACCCCCCGGGGGCCCCTCTGTTTGGCTTCATTCTGTTTTTTTGTCATCCCGGGCTCCCCCTTTTTTTCCTCCCAGAGTGCTTTGGGCCCCATGTAGCGCCATGTGCTCGCAGCCATTTTATCAATAAAAAGCACACTTCGTTCACCCAAAAGTCCCCCAAACTTCGACTTCTTTTCAAACCAAAGTTTTCCGGGAAATTCAAAACGAATTCCACTTCGTTAGAATCAATTCGCCCATCTCTAGTAATAATTATAACAAGTTATAAGTCTGGGATTCGGGAAAAGAAAGGGTATTGATCCGGGGATTTTTCCCCAATTCCCCAGTTTGGAAATTTGGGAAAGGAATTTTTTTCCCTAAAAGGAGGACAATTGGTTTCTCCCTCTTTGGTTTTTTTTTCCCTTTCCCTCTGGATCAACACTTTAGCACAACGGGGCTAAACGGGATGGAAAATCTTGTCTTTTTTCGGCCTTAAAAAACTTGTAACTTTATAACAAATTTTGATGCAAAAAAAGTATTGAAGAATCCAGAACTTTTTGGGGAAATAAGGGTTGGGTAAAAACATGCGCTTTAAATTTTTACAAAAGAGATAAAAAGGGCCCGTTAGGCAAAGGCATCTTGGTGAACAAAAGGTCTACGCGTTTCAGGAGGAAAAAATCCCTTACCCCTGACATTGGGGGCCCTGGGGGTATTAAGGGGGGGGGGGAGTGATTTTTAAAAATTTATGTGACCAAAATTCGTCAAAAAAATGTTTTTTTATTGCACCAAAGCATAAATTTTAAAAAAAATTTCCCAAATATAAAAAAACCCAAAAATAACTGTCTCCCCTTTGTAAAACAAAAAAGTTATTTTAAAAGATGAATAAAAAATACATTATGTCAGTCTCTTTTTGGGCCTGTGGGGACCCGGGTTTTAAACGAATATTCACCAGGCCTCCCAAGAAAAGGACTTTCTTTTCATAAACGCCCCCCCCCCCCCCCGAAAAGGGGGTTTGGTTTTTTTTTGGTTTTTTTACTCCGTTACAAATGAATGTATTGAGACTTTCCCAAGTCCTTTTTTCCCCCAAAAAAGCCGTGATGGGTGGATATATTGGTGGGGAGAAATGTTATTTTTTTATCAAGATGTTCCTTTGTATTCTTTGGGCCTTTAAAGGTATTTTGTGTGAACCCCCCATATTGTTAAAACGCCCAGTTGTAGGGAAATTGCTAAAAAGAAGACCTTGGGGGGGAGCAGCAATTAAAAGAAAGGGTGAATTTTAAAAAATTTGTTGGAAAATATGGATGTGAATGTTTTTTGAATTTTGCCTAAAATTTACATGTTAGAAAATTTTTTTGTCCCCTTTAATATGAAAACCTTTTGTACTAACCCTCGTTTGGGTTTCAGTTTGTCGGAATTTAAAAAAAACTCTGTGACAAAAATATTTTCCCAATGAAGATGCCCCTTTGAAAAACAAAAAAATGAATTACCTTTTATGATATTCCGCATATTGTCTTGTGTATATAATATGGGCAAGTTATTTTCAAAATTTGGACAATATTATAATACTGAGAGCTGTATGCAGTGCTGAAAACTATTTGAGTTTTATTATTTGTTTTCAAATTGACTTTTTTAGGTCCTAATAAACTTTCCCTAGGTACTTTTGATTTGGCTTTATTTAAATTTTATCAGAATAACCTCTTTGTTTAATTCGGTCCATTGTTGCACTAACGTGTTCTGAAAAAAAGTGGATGAGTTCCGTTCCGTTATAGTGACTAAGATTCTGGAAAGGGGTCGTTGATCCAGGGATTTATTCATATTGCCAGATTGGAGTCGGGAAGGAATTTTTTCCCTAAAATGAGGACAATTGGCTTCTACTTCATGGGGGTTTTTGCCTTCCTCTGGATCAACAATTTAGCAAAATAGGCTGAACTGGATGGACGTCTGTCTTTTTTCTGTCAAACTATGTAAAATACTATGTAAATACTATTTCTGGGTTTTCATACTTTCATCACTGTTACAAATTCTTGGTACATACAAAGTAAAATCCTAATGTAAAGCTAGTTTATAAACATAAAATATTTATGAAGTTGATGTAACTCAGATTCCACAAATACCAAATCCCAATATATTTTGATTGTTTACAGTACTATAACAAATAATGACAGCTACTGAAGCAAACCAGATAGTGAATAGCAGTTTTCACATTTGAGTACACTGACCTGTCATTCAATGTACGACTTCTAATAAATATAATATGTAATAAACTCTGTTTGCTGTAGTCATTATTTCCTTTGCACATGTCAGTCAAAGTGTTTACCACTATAAAGATGTCCAGTACATTTATAGTATTAGAATGCAATGCATATCAGACAGAAAGCCTTTTGCAAAGTGTGTGTCAAATGACATCTCATTTCTTCTTTACAAAACAAGCAATGCCCATGTGAATCATTTGACTGTGTTTGCAAATCATTTATAAAATAAAAACATCAAAAGCTTCTATTGTAGTTGTTTATAGCTCATAGAATCAATGTTTTATTTAGGAGCTTACAGCTACAAACATTTCACATTGTTTAAGATAATATAGGACTCGGCAAAATGGAAATTCACAATATTTAGGATCAAATAGGCATACATTGAATAATTATTCACTCTAAAAAAGTTGATGTGAGTGCAAAAAAGCAGAAAAACACTACAAAATCTTAGATTTTATCCCTTAAATAGTTACATAGTATGGTTAAAAAAGACATGTCTATCAAGTTAAACCAAAGGTGAGGAAAGATGTGGATGAAGGGAGGAATAGAGGAATTTGTTTCCCCTACTGATGATGCTTTTGGTAACCTTAAGACAAGAACAGATGTGCCCTAATGGAATATTTCACTCCTGATCACAAAATTGCCATCAGACAGTATCTTGATAGCTTATCCAGCTACATATGAATTAATTTTTATTTAGTTATGAGTAGTTATCATAGCCTTTGTTGAAACTGTCAACTGCTGTGACCAGCTCATTTGGGACGCATGGTGGGACTAAGTGAGGAAGGAGCGCAACTGGCTTCTGGAGTGCCTAATTAGCTGGAATGGTTGGAGGTTCTCATCTTGCAGGAACAGGGACCCACAAGTACCAGAACAGATGAAATTCACCAATATGGACCTCATTTGGAAACTACATTCCTCAACTAATTCATCTAAGTGTTTAGTGTGCATTTTGATCTCAGAAATGTTTAGAATCAAGTTGTGAAAATAGAACCCCAAAACCTGTGGCTCAATTTATCCCACATGTGGCAATAACCCATATGTGGTCATAAAGTACATTTGGGGCATGTGGCGGGACTCAGAAGGGAAGGAGTGCAGAATAAGCTGGATTTGTTGGAGGCCTTCATGTTGCATCAGCAGAGTCCCCGAAGTTCCAGAACAAAGTAAATTGCCCGAAGTGACCCTAGTTTGGAAAATACACCCTTCAATAAGTATAGGGGTTTAGTGTGCATATTGACCCCACAGTTGTTGTGTTTTAATAAATTATACACTTAGAACTATAGGGTGAAAATCTTCTCACAATAATTTCGGCATGTCTTGTGCAAAAGTGAAAGATGCCTACTCTTCACCCTAGCATTTAGCTGGCACCTTTCACAGGCCTTAGAGAAGAAATAGCGGCCATGTGCTTGACATGCCTATGTTGATGAATAACACACCATTTACATATGCTGTGATGTGAACTAATATTATTAAACACCCCATTTTAGAAAGTACACCCCTCAAGAAAATTGTTGAGGCATCATTAAAATTTTAATTCAATTCCCAGATATTATTGTTCATTAAAAAGGCGAAAAATTTAAACTGACATTTTTCCTTATTATGTAATGTTACTGTACAACAGCATTAGCACACCTTGCGCAAAATGAAAAATCAGTTTTCAAATTTTTCTGCCATGTCTCCTCATGATAGAGCTTCCCACATGTCACCCAATATTTAGCTGGCACCTTTCACAAAATGTCATTAAAAATAATTCGCTAATGCTAACTATAGATGTATAACTATGTGTAATCAAATATTTTTTCACTTAAAGGATGTAACTAACCTAAACCTGACCTAATGCCCTGTCTTCCTAGTTAGCTATGCTCCTAACTACTGTTTTTTTTTTTTTTTTTTTTTTAAATACAGCAAGAATTTATTAAACGCTAATTAGCAGTGTCCACCAGTGAACAGTGTTCAATGATGTACAACACTGATCAGTGCTAGCAAAAAAAAAAATCCCCCACTGCACCCACAAAAAAAAAAAAATTGAAAAATGAGTGATGAGTGATGTGTCACTGGCCAGCACAGAGGGGCAGCAGTGGTTGTGCAACTATTTAAAAAAAAAAAAATAATTGAAAAAAGAAAAGAAAAAAAATTCTTTGTACCCCAAAAACTGCTGATCAGTGTTTTTTCACTGATCAGCACACTTGGGCAGGGAAACAGTGGCACAAAAAGCAGGGCAAGCTGTCTGTACTATTCACACAGATATTTAGATAGGTTAAGTAAAAAAGGTTCAAACAGCATTATACAGAAAACCTAATTCTGGCAATACACTACTCAGTGCAAATATTTGTCACCCTAGGCATACTATGGAGGTGATCCCTATGGGCGAATACACAAGGGCCAGATGAGCATGTTCCAAACAATATTCTCTACTTCCTTATCATAAAATTCTTAACTTCAGATTGAAAGCAAGGGGATATGCCAGATGGATTTTGGAATGGAAAACGGCCAAAAAACTAGAAGAAAAAAAACAAAACCTACACTAATAAACCAACAAGAAATAAGATCAAAGAAATCAAGCACTAATGATAAGAATATAGTCTTCTCAAAAAGTTTCTAGCAGGGTTTTTCAAAAAATAAAGAAATATTTTATATAAACCTACTCATATTGTGGCAGGGAAAAAAAAAACGTATGGCTATAATGGAAAGTAAGAAAAATAAGTTATCAGCTCACCATGTAGCCAGATGAAAGTAATCCTGCCGGTATAATCCTGATGCACGGAAGAAAGGCAACCGCTCCTTTTGCTTGGCACTGCCACAAATAATCCTATGTACTTGTTTCCAGCACCAGAAATAGGACAGTAGGGAGAAAATAAAACTGGACTTTTACTGAGTCATATTAAAAAAGTATATAGCCATGGACTGAGGCATATATTGTAAAAGAATAACGCTGCTGGGCTGACTCGTTTCGGCTAGAACGCCTTACTCAGAGGCACACAGATAATACTAACTGGCCGGGATAAATGGAAAAACTCTAGGTGCAATTAATGAACATATCCGGTTCAATGTCGGTGGTTAGTTGAACTTTATATGCACACCGGCCAGATAGTACGATATAATAAGCTCAAGATTTTTATAAAACCTATTTAAAATAAAATCTATGCAGCAGAGATAAACATGTATATGTGAACTCGGAAATCTATGCTTCAATTTTAGTAATGATTAGTGATGAGCGATTGTGTTGACAATCGTTATTGGTTAGATAACCGATATCGGCAATTATCATGTCAATATCCGATAGCCGATAGTCGATAATTGTCGATGACCATTAATGTCTATGGGAGAGGAACAACACCTTCATTCTGACACCCAAACAAGGGAGGAGAAACTGGAATTAACATACACAACAGTAACCTGGATATGTGCTACATCTTAGGCAAGACAATTAGGCTATAAAAGTCACAGAAAACAATTCAAATGCTAAAATAATTCATTATGTTTAATGGCTAAACGAAAATATGACTATATATATATATTCTAAGCTACAGCTAGGTGGATGGTTTTGTTTATAAGAACAGTCTCTCTGAGCTGTTAGAACAGCTATTGGTTCAGACGCCAAGATGTCCTGCTGTGAAGTGACATAGCCAGAGAATGAGCTGAACAGGAAATGCAGTTGCATAGATAAAACGAGGTCACGTGATTTTTGCACCCAATGAGATCCATGCACCGCCAAGTGGTGACGTCGTACATCCTCCTCACCCCCCTCTATCCTCGGAGCTGATTGGCTGGCCGCTAAAATGACAGGAAATGCTGAATATGGCGCGATAGTAAATGATTATCTATAAGATTGTCACCTAAACTATCGCATGATGAGAAAATTCCGATAAGCCTAAAAACCGTGCTGATTTCAACTTTTGTTGATGATATCACTCATCAAGATAGTAAATGATTATCTATAAGATTGTCACCTAAACTATCGCGTGATGGGAAAATTCCGATAAGCCTAAAAACCGTGCTGATTTCAACTTTTGTTGATGATATCACTCATCCCTAGTAATGATATAAGATATCTTGTCTAATATTAAGACGGTCTGGCTGCATGGTTGCCAAAGTGTGTAGATCCACTTAGATTCATGACTCAAAACTTTTTTTATGTAACTCTCCCTCTCTGATCGATTTAACTACTCCCATGGCTCAGACACCTGTAAATTACTCAAAAAAAGACTGGAGGACACAATATGGCCAATGGTTGGGGCTTGTCTGGAAACAAAGTTAACCCCCTTTGTAAAATTTTGGATAGATGATCATATAAAGAACTTGTAAATGCTTTTTGACAATTTTAATTGCTATACACAGTAGAAAATGTAATGGTCTTACATCTGTAGCCTTCTTGTTTCTCCGTTTCATTTAACAGATTTTTCCGGGGAACTGACCGTACACTTTCACTGTATCCCCAATTTTTACGTTTATTTAAAATCAGGTTATCATGTAATTTGTACTGAGATTATAAAGTGCTGTTCATTTTTGTATTTATCAGTTCCCTCCTAGAAATATTGTATATCACATGTCGGGGATGACATGATAAAGCCAGAAGTGTAGAATTTTTTGTGATGTGGAAAGTAATGGAAAGTTAAATGTTTAGCCAAAAGAAGTAAAACGTTAGCTAATATTTTGTCACCTAATAATTTTTCATCAAATGAAAATAGCAAATGCATATGGTTCTCTCAAAAAAGCTTTTTTTTAAGTGTGGAGGGGCCAATATAGCCTAATTAGAAGAAGTGATAACGCAATCCAAAAAGAGAATATTTACAAGATGAGAAATTACTAGAATTTACTTGGAATAGTGAGAGATAAGCTTCTGACTTTTAGATCTATAATAAATAATAGACAAATGTTGACTTTAGTTGTGGCTCCAATTATAGCAATACATCCACAGAGATGAAGTCCTCTAATTCAGGGCATTCTGACAAAGGAACAAGTGATAAAAGGCCACATACCAGGAGTGTGTTCAAATGGAGAGATGATCAACTGGCCCCAGTAAAAACAGGTTAGAAAAACAATGCAGAAATGTAACAGATAGGAGAAGAAAGAAACATAGATATTGAAAGATGGTGAAGAAAATCTTGAGGATAGTGTAATAAGATTGTCTCCCATTATATTTTCAAAGGCACAACAAGAAGTATTGAATAAGGGGTTGAATTGTTCCCACAAATGGATTTCGATCTATTTCAAACAATAATTGATGTGAATAAATTTGCAAGGACTGACTGTTAAAAGACATTTTTTGATTGCGTTGAAAGGGATACTGGTGAACAATATGTAGAGGAAAATGAGTTTCGAACAGCAAACTTTACTTGATCTTTGCAAGATCTAGAACGGAAGGATGTTCCATCAGAATTTAACCCATTTCCTACAATGGACAGACCAGTACGTCCTAGCAGGAAGTAACTTCCTGCAAAAGGACGTACCGGTTCGTCCTAGACATAATGCAGGCTCTCAGGCAGGGCAGCATGATCACGACATGGGACCAGCTGTATATTACAACTGGTCCCATGCTGATTAACGATTTAGCTACCGCGATAACCTCAGCTAAGGGAAAAAAACAAGGAGGGAGGTCCTTCTGTCTCCCCTCGGAGCAGCTGCGGCATGATCGCCACATCTGTCTGCTTACCTGCCAGCCTGGAAACTTTCCAATAGCTTCAAGACTGTGATGCCATGACTGAGCATGGTTAGTGACAGATGCCAAAGAGACCAGTACATAACAGTTCTCCTATGTACTGATCTCTATTGTATCAAGTATCTGAAGATCACTGATACAAGTCCCATATCAGGAAAAGTTTTAAAAAAAAGAGAAAAAAGCAAAATACAAAAACAAAGAAAAAATAAAAACACATGCATCGCCATTTTCCTCTTTACAAAAACTAATCATCCCGAAAAAGACAAAAAAATAAAGTACACATATTTGGTATGACCCACACTATAAATATGTCATGATAATAACACGGGGGAAACGCCATTAAAATAAAGAAAACAATCACAGAATTGTGATTTTTTTTCATCCCGCAGTACATAAAATGGAATTAAAAGCGATCGAAAACTCATATAAACATCAAAGGGGTACTAATTTAAATGTTAGTTCACCTCACACAAACAAGCCCTGATACGCCTGTATACGGAAAAATAAAAATGTTATGGCTATCTGAAGATAGCGATGCATAAATACTTTTTTACGCAATAAAAACACTTCAATATAAAAAAAAAATATAAATTGGGTATTGCCCTAATCGTATCTTCCCACAGAGTAAAACTAACCTGTCAAATATACTGCGCGGTGATCCCTGTTAAAAACACTAGTAGGATTGCAGAATTTTCTTCACTCTGCCTTCCAATAAAAACATCAACTCATCCCACAAAAAAAACAAGCCACTACACCAAAAAAGTTATGGTTCTCAGACTATGAATATGCAAAAACATGTTTTGCTTTTTTAAAGTAGAGTGTTTTTATTGTATAAAAGCAGTAAAACATAAAAATTATACAATTTGGGTATTGTTATAATTAGATCGTTCATGCAATAGGAGATCAGCATACAGCTTACAGCTGTATGCTGGTCTCCATGGCATCTGTCAGTCACGCTGCCCACAATGCATTGGGGGCATCGTGACGTCACCAGACAACCCGGATGCTGTCATTCAGGGTCCGGGCTGTCTGGTAGGAGATCGTGTACCGGCGCTGAAGCGCCGTTACTGCGCCGGGATCGCGGGCAGCAGGAGCTCACTCCTGTCGCCAGCAGCTGCGATGTCGCGACCACGATAGTATTAATAGCTGAAGAAAAATATGACATAGTGGGGATAACTGAGACATGGCTGGACGAGAGCTACGACTGGGTGGTTAACTTGCAGGGTTACAGTCTATTTAGAAAGGATCGTAAAGACCGGAAAGGGGGAGGTGTCTGTCTCTATGTAAAATCCTGTCTGAAGCCAACACTGCGGGAAGATATAGGTACAGGTAATGAACATGTGGAATCATTATGGGTAAATATATATGGGGGTAACAATAACAATATAATACTAATAGGGGTCTGCTATAGGCCCCCAAATATAACAGAACCCATGGAAGATGTACTCCTCAGGCAAATAGATGAGGCGGCTAATCAGAATGAGGTTATTATTATGGGCGACTTTAACTATCCAGACATCAATTGTAATCTGAAGCTTGTAGCTCTCATAAAGGAAACAGGTTTTTGTCAATAACTAATGATAATTACCTTTGCCAAATGGTGCAGGAACCGACTAGAGGAAAGGCCCTTCTAGACCTAATATTAACTAATAGACCTGACAGAGTAACAAAGGTTCAGGTTGAGGGGCACCTAGGGAATAGTGACCATAATATAATAAATTTCCGTTTATCCTTCAATAGAGTTTTTTGTCAAGGAGCCACAAAAACACTGAATTTTAGGAAGGCTAATTTTATTCTGCTTTAGGGAGGCCCTAAACCGTATTGACTGGGACAATGTTTAAATATGGCAGAACTAATAATAAATGGGATATTTTTAAAAACATCCTAGGCTACCACTGTGAGAGGTACATACCTTATGGTAATAAAAAAATTAGAAACAGGAAAAACCCAATGTGGATCAATAGGGATGTAAAAGAGGCAATAAAAAACAAAAAGAAAGCGTTTCACCTACTAAAACAGGAGGGCAGTGAAGAGGCACTAAGAAGCTATAGGGAAAAAAATAAAGTGTGTAAAATAAAGATAAAGGAAGCAAAGCTGGAGACGGAAAGACATATTGCTATAGAAAGTAAAACTAACCCCAAAATATTTTTTAACTATATAAATAGTAAAAAGATTAAAACAGAAAATGTTGGCCCTTTGAAAAATACTGAGGGAGAGACAGTAGAGGGCGATGAGAAAAAAGCAAACGTATTAAACACTTTTTTCTCCACTGTATTTACCGAGGAGGATGACCTTCCTGTTGAACAGAGAGATGTGGTAAACTCCAACTTAAAAGTTTCTTGTCTAACCCAGGAAGAAGTGCAGCTCCGTCTTAGGAAGATTAAAATAGACAAATCCCCAGGTCCAGATGACATACACCCACGTGTCCTAAGAGAGTTAAGTGATGTCATAGATAGGCCCCTATTCTTAATATTCATGGACTGTCTAATAACGGGGTATGTCCCAAAGGATTGGCGCATAGCAAATGTGGTGCCAATATTCAAAAAGGGGTGAGCGCGCAAGATCGCCTTGACGTACTCATACAGCAATTTGCGGGAACCCCTACCCGACATTGCCATATGAGTACAACAAATGTCGGTAAGGGGTTAAATCAAGACCTTGATCCATATGCTTTTCCTCTCAGTCATTTTTATTTCCTGATTGTAGATTTCTCTATTCGGCCACCTATATATGATTGTGGGGAAGACATTCTTGCTTGCACTGCTTTAACAGCAGTCAGAGAGATACTTTACAGCAGCTTCATGCCCATAGGATTCTTAAGACAGTTTCTGTCCCATAGATGTCTATAGGATAGTTTTCACTGTAAAGGGAGGGGAGACAGGGAGCTGTGACATCTCCTCTTGTGACTGGTGAATTCTGTATTATCTGTACACAATGGTGTCTCCTTTCAGTTTGACCCTGCTTTTACTGATAATGAGCTCACTGCTGAAAAGCTCTCTAAACAGAGCAGGAAGTGTCAGACGATTATTAGGCTTAGTGGCCAAAGTGAAAACTACAGAACTTAAGAATTATTAAAAAAATATTGAAAGTGATCTGGAAAATTTAAAAAAAAAACATAACCAAAAATTCCTACAAAATGTGTTTAACATAAAAATGTGAGTTAAACAATAAGTCATTTTTTGATGACACATTCCCTTTTAAGGGGCAGTTCACACGGCTTATTCTGTGACTGATTCTAGCCGAACTGCGCGCCGTATTTGTGCTGCAGTACGGCTGGAATCCGTCCCAGTCATTACGGTAATCCACAGTTCTCATAGAGAACTGTGGATTCCGTCTCTTCTCCCCGCTCGGTGAATACGCCGAGGGGGGGAAAGTGACATGCACATTATTTACGGCGTGTACGCGCCATGAATAATGAGTGTCTATGGGGCCAGCGAGCTGCCAGCCCCCCGCCCCCGCTGCACGGCTGCCGGCGTAATTGCGGGGCGAAATCCGTCCCAGCAATTACGTCGGCAATAAGCCATGTGAACATTGCCTAAAACGTAAAATACCTCTAATAAATATAACTTTATTGCAGTGAGTAAAACAACCAACATCTGCAACCAACAGGAAGGAACCCTGGAGGCACTCCCCAATTTTGTGGAAAACCACTATATCTTTCCTAGGCCTCAACCATAACATACCTGATCCAAGGGCACTCACCTTCTAAGTCCTGCCAAACCTTTCCTAGGGACCTTGCTCACAAGAACTCCATACTCCAGCTGGGATCCACCCCCGCATCACCAGCAAATATTAATTAGTTCAAATCTCAATTTTGACCTCTTATGCACAAGTATCTCTTTCAATAATAATAAACCAGTACCTCTGGAAACCCCTTCCACCCATGCTATTACAACCTAAGTGTGATCCGTTTTACCCAATCATCCCTCCACAAATCCCATGGCCTTTTTATAACGTCCCCGCAGAGTCAGAGTTGGCAGCTTTAAACTCGCTGTACAGCTGCTGATACAGGAAGATGGCAGGACAGATCGTTACCATCCTGCCTTCTCCCCTGTATGTATCAGCGTCGCAGGGGAGCAAGGCTTTCACCAAGCCCCCTGCGACGCTGTATCTCCTCGGTCGGCAGCCTCTACCAACCCAGGAGATGTCCTCACGCCGCTTACACTGCTCAGCAGCTCCCGAACCTGCCACGCGGACCATAGTGAGGTGAATATGGTTTTGTTATGTTTTATTATCATTAGCTACAGGGGGCATCTTTATGGATGCAGGGGGCTACTACATTGGTACATGGGGACATATTACCTGGCTACAGGGGTTACTAGATAGCTACAGGGGGCTACTACATGACTACAGGGGCTACTACCTGGCTACCGGGGGCTAAAGGCTGGCTACAGGTGCTAATACCTGGCTACAGGGGACATATTACCTGGCTATAGGGGACAACTACATGGCTACAGTGGACACATTAACTGGCTACAGGGGACATATTACCTGGCTACAGGGGGCTACTACCTGGCTACAGGGGCTACTAAATGGCTACAGGGGCTACTACCTGGCTACAGGGGGCATATTACCTGGCTACAGGGGCGCAATTTCCTGGGACCTATAAGTTTACCTACCTAATGGGGCGCTATACAACTACCTAATTTAGGACTGCCTACCTAGTTTGGGGGAGTACCTACTGCACTGTTTGGGACACAAGGAGGTCATTATTACCATTTGGGGTGCTATAGATGGGGATTTTATACAGAGATAGAAATTGGTGGAGAAGTGCTGATAAAGTGAGGAGTCTAAGATGTTTGTTTTGTAACATCTACAGTGAAGAGTTGTGGCCGGGAGAAGATGTCATGGCGGTCTGGGTCAGATGGTGAAGAAGAAGAGAAAAAGAACAACTCTTCAGAGATGTCTCTTGTAAGTCCCTGGATGTAACTTTACTTTAATCGAGTACATGTCTGCAAAACCTGTGTACAGCTTGTATCCACCACTGTATGGTCACTGTATGCCAGTAATATTGGTTATAGTATAATGGTTTGTATTCAGTAATGGTATGGTGTATTATTCAGTCACTATGGGCGACATGTATGAACGGGCTTCACGCCTGTTTTCTGACGTAACCTGCGCCTCACTGGCCCAAATTTCCCCTTGGGAAAACGCGGGGATGGGGTTTTTGGGTTGAAAGCTTGCCACTTTCAGCTGGCCCTGCATAAAGGGGGCGGGCCAGGGGGGGTTGCGGTTTTGGTGGGGGCGGTGTAGGCGTTCCGGGGCGGGCCCCGGCGCGCTGGGAAAACCCCAAAGGGGGCATTCGAAAAGGTCGGAAAAGCGGGGCGCAGTGCAGCCCCGGCAGCTCCGACAAGCGCCCTGGTTGATTTTGGTAAAAATTTGCCCGGGCGGGGGCGAAGTGAAGCAAGATCGGAACATGCGAGGAAAGGGGCAGATAAAGATCGCGACGGGAAACTCGGCGCTCCGTTTTCCTTTTGGCAGCAGGAGTTTGATTCCGAAAAAAACCCTTTAAAAAGGGCGAAAAACAGTACCCAGAAAAGGGCGGGAACCTAAAAAACAAACATAATAAAAAAAAAAACCCACTTTCCAAAAATCAAAAAACCGCAAATCAAAAAAATCAGTATTGGAAATTCCCGGGAAATACAGTAATTAAAATTCGAAAGCTATTTCATTGGTCGGCATAAACCGGCCAATCAAATAGGGGGGACATTAAAACCATGGAAAAAACGATTGCCCAAATTCGAATAAACCCGGGGGGCGTTCAAAATACAGTAAAAATGCAAAAAAGAGCTGATTTTTTTGGAGTAGCGGGGGTTTTGGCATCTCGGCCAATCAGAAAAAGGAGCGACAAAGCCCCTTTTTTTCCTTGGGCAGTTTTGGGCCCAAACCCAGATTAGGGGGCGAAAAAGACCCTTATGGGCCAAATGGAAAATTTTAAACCCAAATTTCCAAAATTCCAAGGCGGGGCAGTTCAAAATACATTTTAAAAAGGCAGAAAAGACCTGATTGGTTAATGCGGCGGGGGTTTGGGGCTATCCCCCCAAATCGGGAGCGCCGACAACTTCCCCCCATTGAAAGGTCTACGGCGAAATTTGCAATCTGGGCGCTTGGCGCCGGGTGGCATGGAGTAAAAATAAAAAAATCATTTTTTTTAAGTGAAAAAAACAATATCAGATAAAGGGGGGCTGAAAACCTTTTTAAAAATAAAGCACTTAAATCCCTAAAAACGCGTTTGTCGCCGGACCGGCGTACATAGGGAATTGCAATAGAAGAATTGCCGGGAAATACGGGTAATTTAAATTTTTTGAAGCGTTTTTCTTTGGGTCGGCAAAAACCCAAAGCCAATCCATGGGAAAGGGGACAAGACCCAAATTTATCCTATGGAAAAGGGGTTTTGACCAATCAGAATAGGAGCGACAGTGCCCCCATTATCCGGGGGAAAAATATAGCCAATCAAAACCCGGGGGCCCGGGACAATTCAAAATACAGTAAAAAAAACAAAAAAGAGCGATTGGCTGAGCTCCCGGGGGGTTGGCTATCCCAGCCAATCAGAGCCCCGAGCTACTTCTCCCATTGTAGTCTAGGGGGAATGGGCCACTAAAAATCCCCGGGGCGCTCCCCCGAAAGGGCATGAAGTATTAAAAAAAAAAAAATTTTTTTGTTTAATTTAAAAAACATTATCACAAAAAGGGAGCTAAAACATTCTCTAAAAAAAAATTTTTTTCATTTAAAAACCCCCGGGAACAACGCGTTTGTCGCCGAGAAACCGGGGCTACAAAAGGGAATTGCAATTTGGGAAAAATTTCCGGGGGAAAAACAGTAAAATTTAAATTGTTTTTAAACTTTCTGATTGGTCGGCCCTAAACCCGCCAATCAGAATAGGAGCGACGTGCCCCATTTTTATCCAAAGGAGGAGAAATTTACCAATCAAAAAAGGAGCGGGAAAAGGGGCCCATTTAACCTATTTGGGGAAAAAAATTTACCAATCATATTCCCAAGGGGGGGACAGTTTTAAAATTCAGTAAAAAGGCAGAAACGAGTGATTTGGTTTAGCTAGCGGGGGGGTCGGCCAGCTTTGCCAATCAAGCGCGGCTACTTTTTTTCATAGAGTTCCCATGGGGAAAAAAAAATTCCGACGAGCCCCTGTGATTGGTTAAAAGGGGTTTTAAAAAAGGGGGGGGCGCCCCGGGTTTTAAAAATTTGGAACCCAAAAAAAAAGGGGCCGGGAAAAAAAGGCGAAAAAAAAAAAAACCCCGGAAAAAAGATCCTTTAAAAAAAGGGGAATTTTTTTTTTTTTTTTAATTTTTTTTTTTTGGCAAATCCTGAAATTTTGAAAATTTGTACAAATTTGGCCCGGGGAAATTCCCCTTTAAAAAAAGAACCCTTTTCAGAAAAATTGGTTTTCCCCCGGGGGTCCCCTCCTAATTTGAAAATTTGGTTTTTTTAATTTTCTTTCCCCCAAAAAAGGAAATATTTTTGGGGGCACTTTTGGTTTTTTTGGGGCCCCTTCCCCCATTTGATTGACTGGTTTATGTCGACCCAAACAGAAAAAGCTTAAACAATTTTAATTTCTGGGATTTCCCCCCAATTCCCTTTTATTGCAATTTCCCCATGTGCGCCCGGGCTCGGGGACCAAAAAGCGGTCGGGGTTTTTAAAGGGTTTATTTTTGAAAAAATTTTTTAGCTTTTTTGTGAAAAATGTTTTTTCACTTAATCAAAATTTTTTTTTTATTTAAAAACTTTTATTTTCCGTACGGGGGCTGACGCCGGATTTCAGTTTCGACGCCCCTTCATAGACTACAAAAGGGAGAAATAGCTCGCACTTGATTGGGTGGGGGTAGCCAAGCCCCCCCCTAGTCCCGCCAACAGCCCCTTTTTTGTATTTTTACTGTATTTTGAAATGTCCCCTTGGATTTTGATTGGTCAAATTTTTCTCCCTAGGGTATAATGGGTCTTTGTCGCTCCTATTTTGATTGGGCAATAGTTCTCCCAAAGGGTTTTTTGGGAAATGTCACTCCTATTTGATTGGCTGGCTTATGGCCCCCAATGAGAAAGCTTTTTAACAATTTAAAAATTTTTTTTATTTCCCCGGGAATTTTTCTCTATTTTTAATTTTCCCTTTTTGTAGGTTTCCGGTCCCCGGCGACCCAAACCCCGTTTTTTCGGGATTTTTTTTAATGTATGGGTTTTTAGAAAAGGGTTTTAAACTCTTTTTCAGGAATAATTTTTTCACTTAAAAAAAAATGAATTTTTTTAATTTTATATCCTGCCTCCCGGGGCTGAAAAGCCGAGATTGCATGGCGCCGATTTTCCTAGACTTAAAAATGGGGGAAAATAGCTGCCTCTGATTGGCGGGTAGCCAAGCACCCCCCAGCTCAACCCAACCTCTATTTCTGCATTTTTACCCGTATTTTGAACTGTCCCGCCTTTGGGAAATTTTATTGGTCAATATTCTCCTGGGTTTTTTTTAAAGGGGCTTTTGTCGCTCCCAAATTTTTGATTGGCTGAGCTTTGCCAAGCCCCCGCTAGTAAACCCAAACCGCTCTTTTCCCGCATTTTTTTTCTGTATTTTTGGAAAATGTCCCAACCTTTTTATTTGATTTTGGGCAATAGTTTCCCCCATAAAGGGTTTTTTGGGGCAATGTTTGCTCCTATTTGATTTTGGGCCCGGGTTTTTGCCGACCAATGGGGAATAGCTTTTCCCGAATTTGAATTACTGTATTTCCCGGGGAATTTCCAATATCCTAATTCTTGAAATTTGATATTGGAAAGTGATTTTTTTTTATGTATTTTTTAAATTTTTTAAAGGTTTTTGGCTCTTTTTCTGAGGGAAGGGTTTAACGCCTTTATAAAGGCGATTTTTGGGTTTTATACCCCCGCACCGACATGTGGAATTATTTCTCGCTGTTTTCCCCGCCCCGTCTCGATCGGAACAGATTTTTTGGCCCGCAGTCCCAACTGCGCCCATTCCCTGCCCCCCCGCGCCCCGTCCCCGGGACTGTGCCCCACCACGGGGGAGGGGGCAGGGGAAATTTTCCCCCCCATGTACGAGGGGCCGCCCGGGCGGGGGAATTTTCGGCGCAGCGCCGCACGGCCCCTCATTTCCCCGGGACTGCGCCCCACACACTGGCGGGGCGTGGCGAACTTTTTCCCCGCATGTATGGGTACACTAACCCCCGGGGCGGAAACCCTAGGGCAGCGCCGGGACTGCGGGCCCAAAATCCCGCCCCTGCGGGCCCAACACCTGGCGAGGCCCCGGGGGGACTTTACTTTGGGAAAGATGGCGCCCGGCCCCGGGCCCCGAAATAAATCGGGCGAAATTTGCCGGGAAAAAAAAGGGGGAAAAAAGGGACCCGGGCCCCGGGCCCCCGGGGAGCTTTTATTTCATTTTTCGCCCTATGTGTTCTTAGGAAAGGGCTTGGTAAATATTAGCCTGGGATTCTGGTTTTGCGTAGCAGTGTTATTTGGTAAAATGTAGACTATTATTTTGTACTTTTAAAAGGTAGCACATTGTGTTAAAAAAATTTTTTTATATTTGGTTGTGGTGAAGGGAATGTATCGTCGTTTTGGGTTTTTTGGGGTGAGGGGGAGGGTTTTGGGAAATTTTTCTTCCCCCCCACCCCCGAGTGCCCAAATTTTGCCTATTTAACCCGGGCCCCGCTGATGAAAATTAGTTTGACAGGCCGAGCCTTCATAAACCCAAGCTGGAACGGTGTTATTTAAAATTTTTTTTCAGTGAGATACTCCCGTTTTTTTCATTTTCTTAGAAACCTTAAACATTTTACCCCCAAAAGAAGGGGTTTTTAAAGGGGTTTCTTTATTAAAATTTTTAGCCTGTCATGTCCCTGGTTAAATTTTTAAATGAGGGGGGGCTTTTTGGTCTGTCTCTTCTGGGTTTTCCCCCTCCCCCCCCCCATCAAACACACAGGAGCTACGAAAATTTTATAAAAGGGGGGGGGGGGGGGGGTTTGCTCCTTTAAGTTCACCCTGGTGGGGCCTGCCTAGGTCTGTTACAGGAGAGGGCTGATCTTTAGTTAGAAAAGGTCTGTGAAGCGCCTTTTGTAGCTAATAAGCAGAGGGGGGTGCATGTGGTTTTTCCCATATCCCCCGCTTATTACAAGTCTCCACATCTCCAGAAAAAACAAGGGGAGTGTTACTATACTCAGGATTTCTCACTAATACAGGAGAGCATAAAGTATTCACATGCCTGATCTGTACAGTATTAGTATAGTCACAGTTCCAAAGACATATCATGATTATAGTAACACGCAGGGTCACTGCTGTCACATCTCTCTGTGGAGAGAGCAGGAGGAAGCAGGGACACCACAGGGTTAATCCAGGCTGCATGGACACAGACGCCAGAGTCCTCCTCCCCCTCCTTCCACTCCAGAAGCATTCTGTGCGGGAGGGGCTCTCTGCTCTGACCTGTCTTCAAAGGTGATGAATCATTCAGACCTGACAGCCAGTAAGATAAGGATCAACAGGTCAGCTACTATAGAGATTTGAGAAGCTGATGTAGTAATACTAACAGGGCTAGCTCAAAATCAGTAGGACATTTGTAATGAACATATATTGCAAAGCTGCTTGTCTTTAAATTAAAACCCAATCATTGTAGCGAGACAACCCCTTTAAGCTTACCGGCCTATAGTTTCAAGGATCACTTCTTGACCCCTTTTTGAATATTGGCACCACATTTGCTATGCACCAATCCTTTGAGACATACCCAGTTACTATTAAGTCCATAAATATTAAGAATAGGGGCCTGTTTATAACATTACTTAATTCCCTTTGGACCAAAGGGTGTATACCGTGAGGACCTGGTTATTTATCTATTTTAATCTTCTTAAGAAGGAGCTGCAGTTCTTCCTGCTTTAGACAAGAAACACAAAGGGCGACATGTATGATCGGGAGTAGCGCCTGTTTTCTGGCGAAAACTGTGGCTCACCGATTCGAATCCCATGTCGGACGCAGTGATGCGATGTTAGGCGCAAGCTTCGCCACTCTCAGATGCGCTTAACATGAAGGGGCGTACTCTGGGCGCGGTGTGAGCATTCTGGGGAGGGACGCAGCACTTTTGAATACTCTGAGGCATACATGATCATGGGTCGGCAAAGTGAGGCGCATTGCAGCTCCGACAGGCAGACCTAGTTTATTGTGGTCTAAATGAGCCGGAGGAGGCGAAGTGAAGCGAGAACGTAATGGAATGGGGCAAAATGTGCTCTAGGTCGACTGTTACAACAGTACACAGCTCTCAGTTCCGTGAGACATGGAGTATGATTCCAAAAATCATTTTTATTAGGTGTAAAATATTATCTGAAAAAGAGCTAAAACCTTCTAAAAACAAACTTCAATCAAATCACTAACATCGCGTTAGTCGCCGAGATCGGCGCAACATCAGGAATTGGAATATAGAAAACTGACAAGAAATACAGTAATTCAAATTCTGTAAGCTCTTCTCATTGGTCGGCATAAACCAACCAATCAGAATAGGAGCGACAGTGAACCATTATAACCTATGGAGTAGTATTGACCAATCAAATGAAAAGGCGGGACAGTTAAAATACAGTAAAAAAAGGCAGAAAAGAGATGATTGGTTGAGCTAGCGGGGACTTGGCTATCCCGGCCAATCCGAGTGCGAGCTACTTTTTTCCATTGTAGTCTATGGAGAGATCAGGGCAATGAAATCTCAGCTCTCAGCTCCGTGAGACATGGAGTATGATTAAAAAAAAATTTTTATTAGGTGTAAAACATTATCTGAAAAAGAGCTAAAACCTTCTATAAACATACATAAATCAAATCCCTAACAACGCGTTTGTCGCCGTCACAGGCTCTACATCAGGAATTGCGATATAGAAAAGTGCCGGGAAATACAGTAATTCAAATTCTGTAAGCTCTTCTGATTAGTCGGCAGAAACCAACCAATCAGAATAGAAGCGACAGTGAACCATTATAACCTATGGAGAAGTACTGATCAATCAAATGAAAAGGAGGGACAGTTCAAAATACAGTAAAGAAGGCAGAAAAGAGCTGATTGGTTGAGACCAGGCTGCAGATATGAATCCACCAATCATATGTAGTGCGTCTATTTTGAGTGGAGCAAGAAGGGCGCGATAGAAGGGCCCCCTAAAAGTTGTTACTGTCTATGGGAAATATTCTAGTACTGTGATTGGTTGGGGGAAGAGGGTCTCGTCCTGCTTAGCCAATCAGTGGGTGAGCTACTTATTTCATAGAGTTCTATGGGGAAAAGAAATGATGAGCGAGCTCTGTTTGTGATTGGCTAAGTTAAAAGAGGCGCGGTTATTTGGGCCAATGGGAGAGCGAGCGACGCTCTTATGGGTTTTCTAATGCAATCTATAATAAAACTGTACGTGTCCGAAATCAAATGATAAGACTCACAAAGTTGTACCGATCTCTATATAAAATGAACAATAATATGTGGGTAATGAAAATAAACAAATAAAAATGAATTCAATGAGTTCATTTTTTTTTCTTTAATTTCGTTAGCCAATGATCAAAAATATGGGGCTAACGAAAATAAAGAAATAAAAATGAATTCATTGAATTCATTTTTATTTGTTTATTTCGTTACCAAATTTTTGTTCATTTTATATAGAGATGGGTCAATTTCGTATTTTTATCATTTGATTTCGGGCTGTACGTTTTTTAAGTTGCATTAGAAAACCCATAAGAGCGTCGCTGCTTCCCTTGGCCCAAACCCCCTTTTTGCTCCCCTTGATTTTTTTCCCCCCATGAATTTTGAAAAAGTAGTCCCCCGGAGGGGCTAAGAGGACAAACCCTTTTCCCCCCCAACAACACAGTACTCAGGCCCCCATCAGGGGGTCACCCCAAAACCCTTGTAGGGGCCCCCGGTGAAAAAGGGGGGCCCGTGAAAGCGGCCCCCCCTTTTTTCCAAAAAATAGCTTTAGAGCCAACACGGCCCCGGGCATGCTGGCGCCCGCGGGGCCCGTGGGGCTGAGTGTGAGGAGGGGGGCCCACCCCGAGTATGGGGGCTGGGGGGTTGACCATCAACAATGTGAGGGGGCCGCGCTCTGAGTCACAGGAGCGTCCATACAGAACGGCTGCAGCACCCTCTCATTCAGACCTCTGCTCCTTCCTGTGTGGGATGCCCCCCCTCTGCTCTCTGCCTGTGGCGGGGCTTCGTGACCCCGGAAAAACAGAGAGAGAGGGGGGGCGATCTCCTCACAGGACGGACAGAGGGACTGAGGAGTGGAGGCTGCTGCCTTTTTTACTGAGGGGAAGCTCCTGGACTCAGAGCGCGGCCCCCCTAATTGTGTATGGTCAAGCCCACCCTCCCCTAGAACCCCCCCATGAAACCCCCCCCTCCCCGCTGTGGGGGGCCCCTCAGACCCCCACCCTCCCCCAGCACCCCCCCCCTACCCAGTCCCCCCTTAAACCCCCGGGGGGCCCCCTCACAAAACCCCCTGCCCCACCCCCCCTTTGGGGCCTTTAGAAGCCCCCACCTGCCCATCCCCTATTGGCCCCGTGGGGGCCCCCTTAAAGCCCCTGGGGCCTAAAGGCCCCCCTGCCCGCCCCCCCACCTAAACCCAGTGCCCCCCCTGGGCCCCATCGTGTGGGCCCCCTCTGAACCCCTGGGGCCCCCCAAAAGCCCACCCCCCCCGCCCCTTTCCCTTGGGGGGCCCCTTGGGCCCCCCCACTTCCCCTGGGGCCCGCGTGTGGGGCCCCCGAAGCCCGGGGGCCCCCCACAGCCCCAATGCCCCAGCACCCCCACTCCCCCAGTCCCCTCCCCCTGGGCCTGTGTGGGGCCCCTCTAAACCCCTGGGGCCCCCAGCACCCCACCCCCCCAGCACCCCCCCCTCCCCCGTGCCCCCCCCGGGGCCTATTTTGGGGGGGGGGGCCCCCCTTGCCCCCCTGGGGCCCCTCAAAAGCCCCCTGCCCCAGCATCCCTTTGGGGGCCCCCTTAGAAGCCCCCCCCCTTCCTAGTGCCCCCCCTGGCCCCGCTGTGTGGGGCCCCTCTGAACCCCCTTTTTGGGCCCTAGCAGCCCACCGGAAAACACCCCCCCACCCCCCGTGCTCCCCTGGGCCTATCTGTGTGGGGCCCCTCTAAACCCCCCTGGGGCCCCCTCCAGCCCACCCCCCCGCCCCCCACCTACCCAGTGCCTCCTCTAAACCCCTGGGGCACCTCCAAGCACCCCGCCCCGCCCCCCCTTGGGGCGCCTTAAAGCCCCCCCTGCCCTATGCCCCCCCTCCCCCTGTGTGTGGGGCCCCTTGAAGCCCTGGGGGCCCTCAAAAACCCACCCGCCCAGCACCCCCCTCTGGGGCCCCTTAGAACCCCCCCACCTGCCTAGTCCCCCCGCCGGGCCCCCGCGGGGGGGCCCCCCTCTAAACCCCGGGGCCCTCAGCAGCCCCTGCCCACACCCCCACTGAAACCCCAACCTACCCCAGTACCCCCCCCTGGGACCATCTGTGGGGGCCCCTCTGAACCCGGGGGACCTCAAAAGCCCCCCTGCCCCAGCACCTCCCCTGGGGCCCCTCGGAAGCCCCCCACCCCCCTGTGCCCCCACCTGACCCAATTTGGGGGGGCCCCTCTGAAGCCCCGGGGCCCCCTCAGCAGCCCACCCCCCCCGCAACCCCCCCAAACCCCCTGCCCCCCCTGGGCCCCATTTGTGGGGCCCCTCAAACCCCACCCTGCACCAGACCCCCCCCGGGGCCCCGGGAGCCCCCAACCTTCCTATTGCCCCCACCGGGCCCCCAGTTGGGGGGCCCCCTCGCAGCCCCGGGCCCTCAACAGCCCACCGCCCCGCACCCCCCTAAAACCCCCCCCAAACCCAGTGTCCCTCGGGGGCCCTTGAAGCCCCCCCCGCCCAACCACAAAATAAAAACCCCGGGGGTCCCCCCCCGGGCACCAGTGTGGGGGGGCCCTTTAACCCCCGCCCCAGCCCCCCCGGGGCCCCTAGTGTCCCGGATCCCTCGGGGGCCCCCTCTAAAGCCCCCCCTGCCCCAATTCCCCTTACCCCCTTGAGCCCTAGTCTGAGATCCTCTGGGGCCCCCTCGAAGCCCCCCCACCTCCCCCCGTGCCCTCCCCCCCCGGGGCCCCTAGCTGTGGGGGGGCCCCTCTTAAGTCTTAGTCTTCCCCAAAGGGGAGAAGAGAAGGGGAAGGAACGAGGCCCGATGAAAGTCCCCTGTGAGTCACTAAATGATTGACGTGTGCCCCCTGTATTTTCCCTTTAAACCCCTGTATATCTTTTATTGAAATATTTTATAAAAAAACGGTGGTATTGTTCTTTCTGTTTGGTAGTGTATGGGGGTTTTATATGGTCTTAGTTATTGTTATTTGCCATATTGGTTTTGGGGTTTCTGGTTTTGGGCAATAAAATAATTTTGGTGACATTGGCAGTATTTTTTGGCACTTGTCTATGACGACCTGCACAAAATTGATAAAACTGTAAAATTTTAAAAATTTTTGGGCAATGCATTTTTTTTTCTGGGTGGGTGATGTTGGGGGGGGGCAATGGGGGCGTGGTTTACGGGGGGGGGGGCCCGGTTCCTGTATGGGGCCCTGAAATTTCTGATGGGAGCCCCGAAGTACTAGAAAATTTACCTAACAGAATAACTTTTGGGCCCCTTTTATGCGCCCTTCTTGCCCCATCAAAATAGACGCACTTCAAAATTTTTTAGGTTGGGGGATTTTATATCTGCCCCTTTGGGGTCAACCAAAACAGCCCATTTTTGTTTTTTCTGTATTTTTTAAAATGTCCCCCCCTTTTTTTATTTTATTGGTTTAAACTTCTCTTTGGTTTTTTATGGTTTTACTTTTCGCCCATTTGGGTTGGGTTTGGGTTTTTGCCGACAAAGAGAAAAGCTTACGAAAATTTTAATTACTGTTTTCCGGAATTTTCTTTTTCGCAATTCCCGATTTAGCGCCCGGGGACGGGACCAAAAAGCGTTGTTAGGGGTTTGAATTTTGTATGTTTTTAGAAGGTTTTTGCTCTTTTTCAGAGAAAGTTTTTCCCCCTCATAAAAACTATTTTTTTATTTTTTATCCCCTGCCGCCCGGGAAATGAGATTTCAGTGCCCCCCTATCTCCATAGACTACAAAAGGGGCAAAGTAGCTCGGCTTGATTGGCGGGAAGCCAAGCCCCCCTAGTTAAAACCCAAACAGCTCTTTTTCTGCCTTTTTTTTTGTTTTTGGGAAAGGGCCGCCTTTTCATTTTTTTTGGTCAATACTACTCCTAGGTTAAAAATGGTTTTACTGTGCTCCCATTCTGTTGGGTGGTTTATCCGGAAACCCAAAGAGAAGGTTACAGAATTTTTAATTACTGTTTTCCCGGAATTTACAATATCCCAAAACCCGATGTTGCGCGATCTGGTGACAAACCGTTGGGTTTGTTTAATTTTATTGAAGTATATTTTTAGAAGGTTTTTTTCTCTGTTGCCACATAAGTTTTAAACCAATTTAAAAAAAAATTTTTTTTATTTATACTTTCCCTGCCTCCGGAGCTGAGGCTGGGGTTTTTTTTTGAGGGGGATCTTAGATTTTTCCACTTTAATTTTTAATTTATCCCCTTTTTCATACATTTAATCCTTTTTAGCCAACTTTGGGGTTTTAAATTTATTTTTTTCATTTTAAAGAAATTTTTTTGTATTCCTACAAAAGTTTAATGATTTTTCTCTCTTTTCCGCCTGTCTGGGAACGGAATACTGTTAGGGCAGTCCTTCTGCGCCCAAGTCCGCATGCGCCTCACACACTGGGCGGGCGAGGGGGAAAATTTTTACGCATGTATGAGCGCACCTCCCGGGCGGCGGGGAAAATTTTGGCGCAGTTTCCCCCACTGGTAAGTCCCGCCCCGCGCCTCACACCTTTTGGCGGGCGCAGGGGACTTTTTCAAAAGGGATGTTTAAGCGCACCTGGGCTCCGAATTTATGAGACGAGCTTTCATTGGGAAATCAAAGGGGGAAAAAAATGCGCTCCCACACGCCGAGCATAATGTTGCCAAAAATTTTGGGGTTTACCTTTCC
>JAODAL010049300.1:7500-28291 GCA_025379985.1 Phyllomedusa bahiana
GGAATAGGACCTTGACTACAGCAGCATGACCCCAAACCATTGACACTGCTTAAAATTTTCAAGAAGAATGAATAATTGGAATAAGTTTTTTCAATAAAACCTTTATATTGGTGTCTTTTTACAGTCTCTAAACACAAAACCAGCAAAATTACCGTTTGGACACTCTGCATACAATTAGCAATAAGACATGAGTATTTTGAATATAGTTTTTTCAATAGGGCCATTTCTTTTTCAAAGAAGAATGTATAGTTCCATTGTGAAGTTGACCTTGACAACTGGGGCAACAAAAATCATCAGAGATCCATGCTTGATTCATTTTGATAAAAGTCAAACGATCCACATTCGCAGGGGAAAGCCTAGATACATTTGTCAGTTATCACTACATCAGCTGTACTTAAGGTCTGTTCCGAGATGACGCTGGCTGCTGGGCAGGATAACACTTCTATGGCGTTGCTGAGCAAGTTCAGGCCATTCATCCAGTTTGGACACCCAGAAGCCGATTGGGTCCGGACCATGTCCAAAAACATTGGTGTTGAGCGGCAGATAATCGTGGACCATGGTCTTAAGGTGGTCTCTGTGTGTCTGATTTGTGCCCTGCCTTACAGTCATTGGTGAGGTGGTAAAAAAATATTGCCACAGGTCACCCATTAGGCTTCTGCCACAATACCTGCTGCTGCTACTACAGCTACTTGCCACTCTACTGCTGTCATGTTGCTGACGTTGTTCCACCGTGACATTAGAACTTGAAGACGCAACAGATGTCTCGAGTTGATCAATGAGCATGGTCTCAAATTTCTCAACATTTACTGGAGCAGGCCCAGGTCGCAGCACAGTAAGGGGACGTCGCAGCAGTGGTCATTTGGTGAGGCCAGAACTGCCTGTGTCATCTAGCAGCCATGTGTTGTTCAGCAACCCAATGGTTCTTGATTGGTTGACTAGGTCATCCACTTCCTCCAGATGACATCTGACAACCCCAGCAAGAGTCGGTGGGAACGTCAGACACAACCCTTAGTTGGCATGGCCCGGGAGCGGGTCAGCGGCCCTCACCTGCCTCAACCCGCCTCTGTCCCATCCGGTTTCCTCAGCTAGAGATCTACTATGTGGTCTGGGCTCAGCGCCACTATACAGCGAGGATGAACAATTTGAGGAGGCCAGTCAGCGAGCTGCTTGGCAGCGAAGAAATGGGGCCAATTATCCCCTACTTGTTGCAGTAGGCGGCAAAGTATAGATGTGGAGAGTGGCATGGGAGGTCATGTTGTGAGGGGTCAGCTCTGCATACCAAGACCAGTGATGAGGACAGCAGGTGACGATGAAATACAAATCGATGATGATGTAGCCGACACGCAATTGGGAGCCGCGTGAAGCAAGGGCTTCATCATCGTCAGGAGAAGAGGGCGTCAGCTTGCGCATCAGGCAGCGGCGCAGCCAGCAAGTGGGTTGTGTGGCCATGAGTCAGCAGGGTAGCAGCAGTGTGAGGTCAGGAGCCAAGCGGCCACGTGGTAGAAAACCCGCTTCGCAGGTCCAAGAAAGTAGCGGCACAGGGGCTCAGCGAGGCAGCGGTGGTAGGAGTCACTCGGTAAAATCAGCTACTCGACGGTGTGGCAGTTCTTTGCTAAGACACCGGAGGAGCTGAATATGGGTATATGTAGAATCTGTGGGCAGAAAGTGAAGCGTGGCCAGGGAGCTAACGTTGGCACCACGGCCTGTGTCAACACATGCAGCGTCACCATCCGGTGGCCTAGGAGAAACGTGGCTCAGATGTTGTGGTCCATCCTGCCACCGCAGCAGCAACACCCAGTGACACGCATGCCATTGCAGCCAGTCAAGGCTCCACCACCTCTGCAGAAGGGAGCTGTTTCTCTTTGCCATCATCTCCCGGTCCTGATGCTCCTGCTCCTCGCTACTCTTGGTGCCAGCAGTCGTTCAACGAGGCAATTGCAAAGAGACAACAGTATGCATCCAACCATCCTAAGGTGCAGAAGCTGTCCGTGCTCCTGTCCAAGTTGTTGGTACTGCAGTCCCTCCCTTTCCAATGGTGGACTATGCACCGTTCAGAGAACTAATGGCTTGTGCCGAGCCGAGATGGAGAGTTCCAAGCCGTAATTTCTTTTCCAAAAAGGCAGTACCAGCACTTCACAAATATGTAGAACAGAAGGTGGGCCAGTCCTTGAGCTTACCGGTTTGTTCCAAGGTGCACGGCAGCACGGACGTCTGGAGCTGTAACTACGGTCGGGCCAGTACATGTCCTTTAAAGGCCCACTGGGTGAATGTGCTTCCGGCCCAGGTACACAACAACTTGGACAGGAGATGCCGCTTTCTCCTCCACGTTGTCAAACTGCTTCTCTGCGCCAATGTCCGCGTCCCTCCTCCTCCACCACACCACCATCTCAGCCTCCACAAGTGTGCTCCATCATTCCACATGTGTAGGGCACACAGCGGTGTCACGCAGTTCTTACACCTGGCTGCCTCAGTGAACGAAGTCACACAGGGGAGGAACTGCTCCGCGTCATGTAGCAAGGAAATCGATGTGTGGCTCTCTTCCGGGCCGACTGCAAGTCGGAAACTATGGTGACGGACAATGGGAGGAACATGGCTTCCGCGCTGCACCGAGGAGGAATGGTCCATGTGCCTGCATGGCACACGTGTTCAATCTGATTGTGAAAAAGGTTCCTGAAGTCTTCCACCAATCTTCAGAAGATTCTGAAATGGCCAGGAAACTGTGCATGCACTTCATCCATTCTACAAAGCCAGGAAACACCCTCCTCGAGTTGCAGCGGCAGGACGGCCGCCCCCAACACACACAGAGATGCGATGTTTCCACCCGGAGGAATTCCAGTCTGCACATGTAGGGCCGACTGTATGAACAGAGAAAGGCCATTAGCGATTTTTTGAAGGTCCAGGCGGACAGGAGTACTCCCCTGTGTAACTTTGATGTCAGCCTAGTGGCAGCTCATGCGGGGACCCCCTAAAGTTTGTGAGGCCATTCTGTTGGGGGGTCGTAAATTTTTGCGAAAAGGGGGGTCTCCTGTTCCTACCCCGGGTTATTTCCAAATCAATTGCTGAGGGGCAGGGGCCCCGGCCGTGAAAGAAAGGGTTCGCCCACGTTGTTCTGGTTTAAAATCTTTCCATGCATCCCTTACTTTATTCAGGCGGACAAAATTATTTATGCGGGGTGGGAAAAAGGGGCGTGGGGAAAGGCCCCGGGGGGGACAGTCCATAGGGAGGGGTTGAGCAAAAAGGGTTTTTTTTGGGTTTCCCAAAATTTTTATTTTCCCGGGCAGATGAAGTTTTGGTTGTATCAGCCAATGCTTTTTTGGGACATGTGTCGAAACTCATTGCTTTTTTGGGGCCCCGGGATGTGTATGTGGAATGTTTTTTATCTTGACTCCCTAAATTTACTGCAAGTCATGTCCTTAAATGGATTTATGGATATCTGTATGGTCTTTTTAAGGGGGGAAAGCGGGGGTTTTTCTTATCAAAAAAAATTTTTGCTTTTTGTTGCACCCCATGTCCCAAAATATTAAAATTAAACCCCCTCACTTTCCCCCCAAAAATGCCAAGCTTTCCCTATACTAAAAACTCAAAATTTCCTTTGATTTATCCTGGGGAAAGCTGCTCCACCGTGGGGGATGGGGTTTGGGGGAAATTTTTTTTGAGGTTTGGGCGGGAGGGGCCATTTCTATCAAGCAACCCCCTGCCCTTTTCCTCTTACAAAACCCTCCCTTTTTCGAGGGTGAGGTCCCCCGTTGGGGGGACCTTTGTTTAAAATTGATTCATTCCATGCTTGGAAATTTTTCCTTTACTGATATGGGGGAATATTTTTAACCCTTTTTATACTTTTGGGGTTTTTCCTTTTTCCTTCATTAAAAACAAAACCCCCCCGGGTTCCTCCGAAGTTTATTTTTTTTTGTAGATTTTTTTTAGGGGGGAAACACAAACAGCAAAGAAAAAAAACAGCAAAACCAAAAGAAAAACCCAGCGGGGAATTGTCCCAAATTTTCTGTTGAAACCCATTGCTTCCACCCTCCTTTTAAACCCACCTTTCCCAAAATTACCCCACCGGAAGTATCCCTCCTAAAATTCCCCTTTAAAGGGTTTTTTCCCAAAAAATTCCCTTTGATCTTACCCGGGGCAATGGTAATTTTCCCCATTCCCCCCTGTGTTATCTGGGATGTAAGTACAAAATTTTCCCCCTACCATACCAAAAAAACTCCCCCTTTCTCGGTTTTTAAAACCATATCTATTGCCAATCGGTTCTTTTTGGGGTCATTCTGGTATTGGGGCCTAACTCTCATAGCCCCTTGGGGAAAAACCCGTCTCTGCTGAAATTTGGGACAAACCTCTTTTTGGGGTTTTTTAATAAAATTTTTTAACCCCAATTTAACATTTTTGTTTTTTGGGAAACCTGTGGAAAAAGAGAGGAAAAAACCCTGCTTATTAGGGGTTTTGGGGGTTTTAAAAACTGGTTGGGACCCCCTAGGGACCCCTAGGGCACGATGAAAAAATTTTGGGCCCCCCAATGGGAGTAAAAAGCTTTTTCGGGTTTCTCTTTCTTTAGGGGGTTTCATTTGTGAGGGGAGGACCCCAAAGGGGTTTTCCCTTTAAAAAAGGCATTGAAAGCTTCCCCAAGGGCCACGCCCCTTTCCCACTGTGCTGGTAGACGGCCTTCTCAAATTTCCCGTCCCCACACAAAAAGAAGACATCTAAAAGATTTCCTGTGTGGTTAAAGAGTTCAACTGGGGGTCTTTTTTTCCCTGAAAAAAAACCCTTCTGGGGGGAAAGTTTTCCAAGAGAGGTTTTTGGGGATTTGGTATCATTGGGGGAAAAAGCAAGTGAAATTCCCGGGTTTAAATTCCCAAATTAACCCCTCCTGGAGGGCTTTCCTTTGGGGTTTGAAATTTAAAAAGGGGTTTTTTTAAAAATCTTCACATCCGGGTTCATTTTGTTTCTGTAGTAGTTTGAAAACACAGTCTGCTTTAAAGGTTTCTCTTATTGTGGTATGGGTGGGTCCCCCATTTTGGGGGGGTTGGCTCCAGCACAACCCCAGACACCCCAACAGACAATTGGGGGCCCTAACATTTTATTTACCCATTCAAAACCACAGATTCTTTCGGGGGGTTTTGGGTTTCTCGATGGGGGAAGACATCTTCCCATCGTATTTGGGGGATGGGACTACATCTGACGCTTGTTAAAGATCTACCCCCCCGTTTGGGGGGGGGCCCGGGTGGGGGTTCGCTGGGGTTTGGGGGTTTTTTCAGCATTTTGGTTTATAAACCCTAGGGTGGTTTTTTATAGACCCGGGTATTTGCCTCGGGACGTTTCCCCCCCAAAATCTATCCGGGGGGGGGGTTTTTAAAATGTTAAGAAGAGGGGGGAAAACCATCCTCGGGGGAGGGCCCAAACCACTACCCCAACGTTGGTTTGGGGCCCCCTAGTTGGGTTTCACCCGGGACAAAACAAGGATCTCCCGTTTTTTTTCCTTGCGGCCCCCTCCCCTCCTTAGGTTTTTTTCCCCCCAATTTTTTCCCTGTATTCCACCCCAACATCAGACCAGTATTACAATTTTTTTTCCCGGGGTAGGTCACCCCAAAAAATAGAATTCCCCCTTCCTTGTTGAAAGCTTCTCATGTATGGGGAAACCCATCTTTAAAAACCCGGGGGTTTCGGGGGCCCAAAAATTTCACAGAATTTCGAATGGAAAAGTTAAACTGTTTGGTTTAGGTCCCCCCAAAAATTATGGTGCTCCCTTTTTCCTCCCTCCCAGAATCCCACCAACACGAAAAGGATATACAAGAGCTTTAATTAGTGGTGGGGCCCCCTTTTTTGCAGTGAGAAGGCGTGGACCCAGGGGGTTTTTTCCTTTCCCAATTTCCCCGGGCCCGGTGGGTGTAAACCGGGAAATCACAGTGAATGGCCCGTCTGGAATCGGGTTTTAAGGGCCCAATTCCTTTTAATTGTCTCTTTAAAATTTAACTCTGGTCACCGGGTTTGAAATCTTTCCCTATGTAAATGTGGTTTCTGGAAGAAAAAAGCAAAAACTTTTTGCATGAAAAATTAGCCCAATTCTTTAGACAATTAAATTCAAAAATTGAACAGTTTTATCATTTCTCTCGTTAAAACTCCTGTTTTGATTTCAAAACTGGTGGAGGTTTAAAAAAAACCAAAAATTTTTAAAGGGGGGGTTGGGGCCAAAGTTTTCCCTGTGGGTGGTCTTGGTAGAGGAAAATTGGGAAAAGTTCTGCCCAAAGGGTAAAGGGGGAATCACTGGTCATTTTCAAGAGTTTTTTTTTTCAGCGTACCATTCATTCTTTCTCCCTTTCGCTAAAATTTTTTGGGGAGGGTTTGGGCGTGTTTTTTTGGTAGGGGCCCCAAACCCTACCCCTAACATGTTCCTAACTCTGGGAAAAAAACTGAGGAGAGAATGCTGGACCCGGGTTCTACCCCGATCACCTGAGGGTTTCCCAAAATCAAACTTTTATTTCAGTAATAAAACTTCTTTGCCGTTATTTGGGAGGTCATGTTGGTCACTGGGTATGTTTTGGGCCCCATCCTAAAAAACATGTCCACTCCCAACAAAAGAATATTCGTTTTTTTAAATTTTTTGGCATCTGGTGTGGTATTTGGGACCTTTGGAACGGATATTCTGGCTTCCCCCAAGGGGGCTGCGGGGGAAAACTTAAAAGCTGTGGGAAAGAGGGGTTTTGCGGGGTGGCACAGGACCAAAACAGGTTTGGGTTTTGTGGGCTGCAATCATGGAGGGGATACCGGGGGCTTTAGAAAACAGCTTCTGCACTTTGGCCCGTTGCTTGGTTCTTTCCGTGGAGGGGGCCCCGGGGCCCCATGCCGAAAATACCCCAGGGTACATTCCCCCTGGGGGAGGCAAAAAAGCCCAATTGTATTTCCCATAATTTTCCCGCGAACAGTACCCCCTTTCCCCTTTTTCCCAAATTGTTGTTTTCCTTGGCGGGGGCCCCGGGTGTTTTTCTTAAACCCCAACCCGGTCTGGGGGTGCCTTTCCTGGTTTCCAGTCTTCCCGGTTTTTTGGGTAAAGTTCCTGACCCTTGTTAAAAACCTTTCTTTGAGTTTGGTAATCGCCAAAATTGGGGAAGCAGTTTGATCCCCCCATTTGGTTGACACGGGTAGGCCCGCTGTCTTGGCTGTTTTGGTTTCTCCCAGTATGGTTCCCTCGGGGTTTCCCCTTTGCTTTTTAAATTTTTTCCTTTGGGGGGGGCCTTGACTTTAAAGGATTCCCTTGGTTGGCAGTTCAAGGGCTGACAGAAGGGACTTGATTTGCACTGCTGTTCACGGGGGTTTCCTGCGGCTGTTATGAATCCTCTTTTTCCTTCCCAGTTTAGTCCAAAAAACCCTTTGGGGAAATTTGGGGTAGGAAATATCTGGGTCAGCCCATTTATTTGCGGTCTTCCCTTTTTCAGCCTTTTGAAAGGGCCCTTTCCTTCCAAAAAGCTTGGGTTCGGGCAACTTAGTAAAAAGTGCGGGGGGCAGTGCTTCTCCCAAAAGGGATTTTTTTTTTTGTGGTTATTGCAAATCCTGTATGAAAATTTCCCGTCTTCAGTAGAAATATTTTTAACCCATCGGGTCCTTAGGTTGAGTTTTTCCGCTTGGGGGGAAATTTTTTCAGTCACCACTGTAGTGGTTTATGTGATTTCTTCTGCCAGTAGTTCAAGGCAAATTTTGGTCCCATGATTTTTTCCTTCCATGTCATTATCATTTTATAAACCCTTTTTCCCCCCGCGTCGTGGAAGAAAAGTGGCTGGATTCAGAATAGTGCACCCTTTTGGAAAAGGGGCACATTGGGGGCCTGGGAGTAAAGAGACTGTAAAGGGAGATGGCGGGTGATTTAGTTAAAATGTTCGGGGAAGGTCTGCTGTAGGACACAGGGAAGGTCATGGGGGGGCTGAATAATTTCATCATGTCCCAGGACGATGTTTTGCGGGTTTTTCCAGGTAAAAACTGTTTCGGGTTTTACGCCCTTAACAGTTGGGTGCTGTTTGAGCAACTGGATCCGACGTGCTGAATAGTATCCCAAAGGGGGATTTTTTTCCCCGCATGGGGGCTTGGGGTGAGGGGGCTTTCCGGGGGCGTGTCCATTGACCGAAAAAAAAATAGGTTGAAAAAGGGTTTTTTTGTAGTTGGAAGGCTTCCCATCTTCCCGATGCCAGGTCCAAAAAAGGTCTAATTCCATGCCTTCTGGGGTATATGAAATTTTTGCCCTCATGAGTGGGAGAAGATCTGCTCCAAGTTGATTCCCCCAGGGAGGTGTTGATACTGGGAAAAGGATCATCAAAAAAGGGAAGGGGGCCAGCAAAATTTAAATTTGGGAGCAACCCTTTTACAACCAAATTTCACTAAGTATGTCAGAGGAGCTTGGGGCCCCAAAGGGGGTTGGGGCCCGGGGTGAAAAAACCAGATTTTGGCCGCACCCCGTGTCCCCCATAAAAAACTGAGGGTGTCAAAAGGGCAGGGGGGAAAGTGATTAAACCCCCCCGCTTTGGGTTTTTCACCTACAGAAAAAGGGCGTGGGGGGTGGCTGGCCTAAACCCTTTATAGGGGGGCCCCCCCCGGTTGCTGGGGAAACGGGCCCCTCCGATTGAAACCTTTTTATCGGAGGGGGGTTTTTGGGGGGGCGGGGCCCTTTCAATCCGTTTTTTTAAAAAGCCCGGTCTGATTGGGAGCCCCAGAAAACTGGAGGTTCTCTGGGCCCCCGGGGGTTCCGTGGGGGGGTCTATGGTAGAAAACTTGGGGGTACCCGGGGGGTGGGGGGTTTCACTCAAAACACACGGGGTTCAAAACCCTTTTTTTTCATTCTTTTTAATTTTTTTTGTCCTTTGCAATCACTTTTTGGAAACCCTTTACTACGATAGGGCCCTTCCCCTTTTTACTCGGCCGTAAAAATTGGGGTTTGGGGCGCAGCACAAGACTTCTAAGGTCTTCTTCCAAAGGGCCCTCAATCAAAGCTCTGCCAAAAAGGAGCATTGTTTTATTGGTTTAGGGGGGAAAACTAGGTCTTCGTTCTGCTTGCAAAAAAGCGAGCGCAAATGTGTCTACGGCCCCCCCTGTTCTTGTTGGGCATCCCGCTAAGTGGAAGGGTTGGGCACTCAGGCAGTTCTGGGCCCCCCACTTTTTTAAATTGTTTGCAATTTCTAGGGGCCCGGGCTCGAAGGAGTATATGTTTTCCCCCTGGTATCCCGATATTTTTGGATGGTTTTTGGGGGTATTCATCGATGCTTTGACCACACTAAGGTTTTCTTGATCCTTCAGTTGGGGTCCATTTTTTTGGCCCGGTCTGTGTCAGTTTTCTTTTAAAAAATTGAAGGGAAAAATTCATGGGGTCAGGTAATTTGTTTACCCGGGGAGTCATCTGTACCGGGTCGAAGGGCCCCATATTTTGGGTCGGCCCTTCTGGAATTTACCGGGGACAGGGGGGCGGCGATCTTTGGGGTTTTCAGGACTGGCTGGTTCCAAAGGGGCAGGGGGATGGAGGAAGGGGATGTTTGGGTTTTTTTCCCCTGGGGGAAAAATCCTATGCCCCACCCTTTTTGGGCCAACAATATTGTGGGCCTGGGGTTTTCGGACACCAATCTTAGCACTTTTTAAAAACAAACAAACATGGCCTTCAGTGATATATTGCAAAAAATTTGTCATTAAATGCAGTTGTACACATTCTTTAATGGGGGATCCCAAAAATACGGCTAAAACCAAAGGTAGTGAATGGAACGGTTAGGCATTTTTCGTCTCGGGGGACCTTTTCTGGCGGCGCTTTAAGGGGATTCCAGATGGCTGACCCAAGATTTTTCTACATTTTTATCTGGGTTTTGGGGTGTCATTTTATGGGGGGTTTCGGTGTGTTTAGGACTTCACCCTGGCCAAAAATCCCCCCGCTCCGGGGGAACCACTGCGGAGGGCCCCAATTTTAAGGTTTCCCTTGTTTTCTATGGGAAACGGGGGGACATTCCACCGGGGCGGGCTGCCCCGGCCTTTCCCCAAGGGCTTCGCAGCCCCCAAAAATCCAAAAGTTGGTTTAAAGCAGTGGTTTTTAAAAAGGGGCCTCACTTTCGGGTCCCCCTTTTTTGGGTGGGGGGGTTTTCCCCCAAAGGGGCCCAAAAGTGAAAAAGAACTTGTTTAAATTTGGGGGGTAAATGAACATTCTGGACCCCCGGGGTTCCCAAAGTTCCCCCTTTTTCGTATCTGTCTTTTTTGTTGGGGGACGGGGATACTTAGTCCGCCTCCAAAGCTACGGGGTTGAGGGGAAACCCTTATTTTTGGGGGCGACGTCCACTGTCCAGTGCCGCCCGTCCCAAAAAGTTAAAGGGCCGGGGAAAAGGCTGGCAAGGGTCTGAACTCCCCGAGCGGATGATCCAAATCCCCATCCAAAAGTATGGGGTGAGATCTCGGGGCCCTTCGGGGCCCTCCCCCGGGGCCCGGTTGGGCCCGGGAGGAGGCGTTTTCATTTCCCCTTTCCCGATCCCAGGCGGGAAAACTGCGGGGGGGGGGTTGGGGGGGGTCTGGATTCCGGGGGGGGGGCCACAGGGCGTAGAGGGCCGTGCCCTGATCACTCTCTGCGGCGGGGGGGCGGTGCGACCCCCATAGTAATGCCCTGGGAGGTGACCCCAAAGGATAAAAGGGGGGCCGGGGCAGGGGGTTTTAGGGGGTCCCCCCTTTTGGGGGCGTTTTCGGGGCAGCGCCACAGACTCTTTCAAGTTTCCCCCCCAGGGCCGGTTTTTTTTTCTCCACATACTCACAGGTCCCCCCCTTGGGCCATTAAGGGCGCCAATTTTAGGGTGGGGGGGCAGGCAAAGGCGGCCTCTTAGAATCACAAAATTTTCATCGGGGCTTTTCATGTAAACCCTTTTTAAATTTTAAACGCTCTCGAACCCCCAGTACCCTCAACTTCAACATAACTTTTTTTTCTGCAGTTTTCCCCCGCAATCTCAAAAGGGGCCCGAAACAAAATCTCCAACCTTTATCAAAACAAAATTGCCTCGAAAACTCTTCTATAATTTTCCTGCCACTTTGACGGGTTGGGAGCCGTCCCCCTTCTGGGGCAATCCCCCAAGTTTGTTTTCATTCCGATGAAATTTTAAAAATTTTCTTCTCTTCTTTTTCCCAGCAAAATATTTCCTGGCGTCTCGCGCCTATTGGTAACTTATGTTTTGTTTTAAACATGTTTTTCCCTGATGTATCTTCCTCTTTCCTCTTTTCCCTGGTGAATACAAAAAGAGGTGGCCAACCCCCTGTGCCCGGGTCACAGTCTCTCCCGGCGGTGAAAAACTATAAAATAATAAAAGTCCCTTTAAACCCACCAAACCAATAAATCCCCTTCACCGTGTCCCAAATAAATTTTCTTCTATGAGGGCTGTTTCCCCCCCGGGGGGCCCAATTTCCCAGAAGTTCCCCCATTGAGCTTAATTCTAAAACAGGAAACCGCGGGAGGCGCTAATCAGACCTGAGCCTTGTCCCCGTCTAGTAAAAAGAGGGGAAAAAAAATCCCACTATCCTTCAGGGCTTGCCGAAGGGGGTATAGTTAGCAATTGATACACAAACCTTTTCCCCGGGGGAAAAAGGCCCCAGTTACTTTTAAAAAAGACTCAGCCGTTTAAAACCCGCCGTTACTCATGCAGTGGTTTGGGCTGTTTGGGCCTTAAAAATCCTTTTTCTATGACAGTAAAAATTTTTATGACCCCCCGCGTTTAGAATGGGGCCCCCGGAAATTTCAAAAACCCAAAAAACATCAAAGGCCAACGGCAAATCCAATACATTTTGAATAGTATCAACTTACCGTTTTAAACCCTGAGTCCTCGATTTGATGTTTTTTGGGTTTTTAATCGTGATTCCGTTCGTCGGGGCTCCGGGGGGGCCCGGGAAACTGTCTTAGCTACGCCCCAAAGTTGGGCGCCAAAAATTTTCGGGGTCGTTTAAAAGGGCAAAGGGTCTCCCGTTCCCCCTCCGGTACTCCAAAAAAAAAGTCTGAGTTTCACGGGCCGGCCAAATGAAAAAAAGAGTCAGGGCATGTTTTTGGGTTTTAATCTTATCCATGCCTACTTCTTTATTCAGCGGGCACACATAAATTTTTGCGGTAGAAAAAAGGGGGCGTGGGCGAAAGCGCAGTGGGACAGGGCCATAGGGAGGGGGTTGAGCATAAAGTTCTTTATTGGTTCAAAGGGAGTTTAAGCCATGACGCCTCACCAAAAAATTTGAGAATGAGTCTGGGTTAAAATTAAACCCGCCCTAATTTTTGTGCCCCCCTCCCCTTTATTTCCACAAAATTGGGGGGGCAGTTTCTCCATTGCCAACAAAACCCTTTTTATCAGGGATTGGTATTGCCCCCCACCTCCACACTGTCATTGTGCCACTCTATGACCTCATGCTGCTGCTGTGGCTGCTGCCGTGCCCTCCACACTCTGTCATTGTGCCACTCTGTGGCCTACTCCTGTTTTTGCCACCTCCGGAATGTCATTGTGCCACTGTCTGACCTCATGCTGCTGCTGTTGCTCCTGCCGTCACCTCCACTCTCTGTCATTGTGCAACTCTGTGGCCTACTCCTGTTTGTGCCACCTCCACACTGTGTCATTGTGCCACTGTCTGACCTCATGCTGCTGCTGTGGCTGCTGCCGTGACCTCCACACTCTGTCATTGTGCCACTGTCTGACCTCATGCTGCTGCTGTGGCTGCTGCCGTGACCTACACACTGTGTCATTGTGCCACTCTCTGACCTCATGCTGCTGCTGCCGTCACCTCCACACTCTGTCATTGTGCCACTCTGTGGCCTACTACTGTTTTGCCGCCTGCAGAATGTCATTGTGCCACTGTCTGACCTCATCCTGCTGCTGTGGCTGCTGCCGTGACCTCCACACTCTGTCATTGTGCCACTCTGTGGCCTACTCCTGTTTGTGCCACCTCCACACTGTGTCATTGTGCCACGGTCTGACCTTATGCTGCTGCTGTGGCTGCTGCCGTGACCTCCACACTCTGTCATTGTGCCACTGTCTGGCCTCATGCTGCTGCTGTGGCTGCTGCCATGACCTACACACTGTGTCATTGTGCCACTCTGTGGCGTACTCCTGTTTTTGCCACCTCCAGAATGTCATTGTGCCACTGTCTGACCTCATGCTGCTGCTGTGGCTGCTGCCGTGACCTACACACTGTGTCATTGTGCCACTCTGTGGCGTACTCCTGTTTTTGCCACCTCCAGAATGTCATTGTGCCAATGTCTGATCTCATGCTGCTGCTGTGGCTGCTGCCGTGCCCTCCACACTGTGTCATTGTGCCACTCTGTGGCTTACTCCTGTTTTTGCCACCTCCAGAATGTCATTGTGCCACTCTCTGACCTCATGCTGCTGTGGCTGCTGCCGTCACCTCTACACTTTGTCACTGATGTTGCCACCTGAGCCCTCAGCTTGTTTTTTTTCAGCTTTCGCTGCCATGACTTTATCAGGCTACATTCCCGCTTCAGTTTTTTGGTCAGTTTTGCCCTCTTAAGTGCCCAGAAAATTTTATAGTAAAAGCGATACTAAGAGCGGGCGGCAGTCATATCCGTGTCATACAAAAACAAACATTGTATGAAGACCAAACCAAGCTCCCTCTTCAATTTAAGCAGGGCACAACGTTCTACAGCACCCTAAAAGGCTCTTGCAGCCTGGAAATAGCTGTTTTTTAACGCGATTCGTCCCGAAGTAATTCGACCCGAAACAAATTTTGTCGGAAAATTAGGCGAAGTCGGCGAATCGAATTTTTGAGAAATTCGCCCATATCTAAAAATAAAAGCAATTCTGGTAGTGTTTTTTTTTAAATTTTAACAGTGGTCACTGTGATGATATGTACATGTTAGTTTTGCTAATATGGTTGATCCAATTACAGCAATATCCAATTTACTGTATATATATTTTTTATGTTATAGCATTTTTTAAAAAAGTGTTTTTTTATTTTGTAAAATAATATATATGTATCGCTAACTTTTTTTTCTACATATATAGCTGTGTAAAGGTTTTTTTTCAGTATAAAATTACGTTTTCATTGGTAGCACTTTGGCATTTATATGACTTTATGATTGCTTTTTATTCCATTTTTTGTACTGCGGGATGAACAAAATTCAAATCTGTCATTGTTTTTTTTTTTTTTTTAAAAACCCATTCCTCGCGGGTTTAAATAACAGAAATTTATAGGGGAGGTCAGCGGGACAAAATATATGCACTTTTTAAATCTTTAAACGTTTTTGGGCGATTGGCGTTTTTAATGAGAAAAAAATGTTTTAACTGTTTTAAAAATTTGTCCCAAAAGGGACTTTACTCAGCGATCTTTTTTTTTTTGGTACAATACATGGCAAAAAATGCCCTTTTTATGTATTTTCCTGCCCAAACACCATATATACACACAGGCCCAAACCCAAGCCTTTGTTAGGGTTCTTGGGAACCATTGGGACTTGTGATTGCCCGTGGGGTTACGATGCAGCAGAGGGAACTCCCCCCCCTCTGTCTTTCCCTTAAATGCCATGGTTTGGGAAATTTGGGTATGGCACTAAAGATTTTTAAATTGGGCGCGACTATGATGAGCAATTAAAAAAAAAAATACGTGATTTTGGGAATTGCCATTTTGAAAAAAATCGTGCCGATCTCGATCAAAACGCCGTTGCCCTTATAGTCAATGGGAAAAGCAGAAACCCGTCAATTTTTAGACCCAAACAGGGAGGAGAACTGAATTACCACCACAAAGTAAACGGATACTGGACACTTAGTCAAGACAATTCTCTAAGAGTCACAGAAAAAAATTCACAGGCAAAAATTTTTAATTCCTTTTTAATGGATAACCAAAAGATGAGGTCGCATAGCCACAGCAGGTACAGCAGTAGCACTCTGCCCACGGACAATGAGAAACATCGGTATTGGAAAAGACACATGGGAACGGGAGGGGACCCCCTACCTTTGCACCAGGACCCCCGAACATGTCATATTTTGGTTTGGGAGCAAGAACATCCAAAGGAAAACAAAAAAGTTTTAGGTTTGGCAGGGCCATAGTTTATTGGGAGCCAGGGGTGCTGTCAGTCTCTATAAAATTTCATGGCCCCATGCAGCTAAATCAAAAGGGTCCCCCCCATTACTACTCCATTTTTAACAAACGGGCTCCTTTTAATTAGGGCCACAAGGAGTACTTTCCCATTTTACCCCTGGCAACCCTTTACAGTACCGACCCCAAAACTAGCAAAAAATCCCTTAGGACACCCAGAATAAAATTAGCAAGAACAAAACATATTTCAACAAGATTTTTGTGAAAGGACATTGACTACGTGTCTTTTTCCCCAGCATGACCAAAAACCGCACGATGCCCTAGGCCCTCAGAATAAAATTCGCAAGAAGAAAAAGTATTTTGAACCAATTTTTAGTGAAAAAGGGCATTGCTGTCCGTCCTTTTCAGCACATGACCACAAAACCCCACAGATGCCCTAATGGACCCCCCAAAAAAAATTCGCAATAAAAAATTACTATTTCAAACAAGATTTTTCCAACTGCCGCTACTAGGCTATTGCCTTCTACTGCGTAATGTTGCGACATTAAACGTGAAGAAGACCAATAGATTTTTCCCAGTGGGCAATGACTCTGTCTCAAAACTTCATTCTACTGTTAAATTGAGGGGGTTGGAAAGGAAAATTTCTAAATTTAAACTTTTTTTTAATATGCCTTACTGTTTGGGGCTTTTAAATGCCGACCCCAAAACCACACAGATGCCCTTATTGACCCTCAGAATAAAATTCGCAGGAAAAATGAATTTTCAAAAAAAGATTTTTTTTAAATAGGCCCATTGAAAAATTGCATTTTTTACAGAACCTTGAATATCACGTTTTTTACAGCAGCTTTAACTACAAAAGCCAAAAAAATTACCTTTTCGTCCCCCTATAAAATTAGCAAGAAAAAAGAGTTTTTAAACATGAATTTTTGGAATAGGACCTTGACTACAGCAGCATGACCCCAAAACCATTGACACTGCTTAAAATTTTCAAGAAGAAATGAATAATGGGAATAAGGTTTTTTTCAATAAAACTTTACTATTGGTGTCTTTTACAGTCTCCTGACCACAAAACCAGCAAAATGCCCCTTTGGACACTCTGAATACAATAAGCAATAAGAAATGAGCATTTTGAATAAAGTTTTTTCAATAGGACCATTTATTTTTCAAAGAGGAATGTATAGTTCACATTGTGAAGTTGACCTTGACAACTGGGGCAACAAAATCATCAGAGATCCATGCTTGATTCATTTTGATAAAAGTCAAACGATCCACATTCGCAGGGGAAAGCCAGATACATTTGTCAGTTATCACTACATCAGCTGTACTTAAGGTCTGTTCTGAGATGACGCTGGCTGCTGGGCAGGATAACACTTCTATGGCGTGTCGAGCAAGTTCGGGCCATTCATCCATTTTGGAGACCCAGAAGCCGATTGGGTCCGGACGATGTCCAAAAACATCGGTGTTGAGCGGCAGATAATCGTGGACCATGGTCTTAAGGTGGTCTCTGTGTGTCTGATTTGTGCCCTGCCTTACAGGCATTGGTGAGGTGGTAAATAATGATTGCCACGGGTCACCCATTAGGCTTCTGCCACAATGCCTGCTGCTGCTACTACGGCTACTTGCCACTCTACTGCTGTCATGTTGCTGACGTTGTTCCACCGTGACATTAGAACATGATGCAGACGCAACAGATGTCTCGAGTTGATCAATGAGCATGGTCTCAAATTCCTGCATTCTACTGTCAGTTTGTGTGGGTGGATGGAAATTGCTGACTTTTGATTTGTATCATGGATCAAGGAGCGTGGCCACCCAGTAACTGCTGTTTATTTTGATTGAATAGATGCGTGGATCATGTTGCAGGTAATGGAGCATCCAAACACTCTTGTGAGAGATGCAGCCAGGATTTCCCAAGCCTCAGGGTCGAGGGGCACTAAGCAGATCTTCCTCGTCTTCCTCCTCCGCCTTAAATCTGTGCCAACCTCTTACCACCGCAGGGACATCGGTACCATCGGTATCCAGCCATGCCTCATTCTCCGCTTCCTCATCCTCAGCATCAACACACCCCTGTCTAGCCTCATACACTGTACTCTTAGAGCTGAAGTGCCCCCCTGCACCAGCCCTGGACTCCGAACCATCGCCTAATGAAGACCTATAAAGTTGGGAAACTGTCGGGATCTGCGTCCACATCTGTGTCCGCCTCCTCCGTTACTGCTGGGACCTGCTGCTTCATAGTGTCTAACACTTGTTCCGGAACAAATATCACCACAATGGTCATGCTGACAAGGGCATTGTCCTCACTGATCATTTTGATGGTGTTTTCAAAACTGCAAAGGATGGTGCAGAGATCTGGGGCTAATGCTTGCTCATGCCGCTACGGGAAATGGGCAGCAGAGGAACGCTTGGTCTTGGAAGTGTCGGAGGAGGAGAAGGAAACAGAGGTTGTCACAGTGGTTGGAAGCCCAGGACCTGTGCGGCCTTTTTTTCTCCAAGTGATTCCTCCACTTCAATTCATGTAACTATTCATGTTCGTGGTGGTTAAACACTTTAGATTCTTCCCTCTAATGACGCGTTGACGGCAAATCCGGCAGAATCTGAGGCTTGATCAAAAAAGGCCCAGGATTCACAGTTCCTGGACCTCTTCGAAGGTGATAACCTAGTAGCAGTGTTTCCGCTGCCACCACTGACCATGGCTGGTGGATTAATGTCAGTGGACTTGTGCGACCGCCCTCTCCCTTTCTGAGGCCGGACCTGCACTGACACTACCCCATCCTCTTCCTCATCATCCACTGATGAGGCACTCACAAGCAAATGCTGCTGAAAAGACCACGTTGGATCCGCAAAGTCATTATCAACATCATCATCACATCATCACAGGTGACTTCCTCGTCCTTACATTTTACATCCTGAAGCTGCAGGCTAGAAGCCACAGGCACTGCAAGGCATTGCTGACCACTCAGGATTTCTGCCGACTGACCAGCTTTCTTCTCCCCTGACAGCATCAGCGATTGGGTGTCAGAGCAGACAAAATCATCCTCTTTGGCCTCTTGATATTTTGAAATGCCTTCTGACCCCAACCGCATTGTGTCGTCAAAGAGCTCTTCAGAACATGGATTATCCACAGTGATCTGTACATGAGTACATGGGCTGCGTTTGCTTCTGTTTGGACTGATGCTGATGATGATGACATTTGTTGCCATGACTGAGAGGACGAGAAGGTAAAACCGCTGGATGCAGGTTGCGTTAACCACTGAAGAACAGATTGGTGACTCTCTTTATTACTGAGATTCAAAGGTAACCGAATGAGCGATGACAGGCCTGACGGTTCTGCAACTGACTATGTGCTCGCTTGTGTGTTGTCCGGAGCACTGGTATGAACGCCTTGTCTCGTTCCTTGAGCTCCACGTCCTACCCCCCTCCTTGCTTGCTTACCACCTCTACTTCACTCCATGTTCAGAAAGATAAATATTAAAAAGGTCTAGAAGATTTTTTCACAGTCTCTTATTGAAGAACTGTACTGCAAAGACAGCAAATCACAAATGTTCTTAAATCCCTATAATTTCCAACTAGGATTAGAAACAGAATTGTTTCTATCGAATATCTGTGAAATGCGGTCTTATGCAAGAACTGTAACACCGAATGAACAGTGTTCTTGCTTCAGGCCTTGTAATTTACATTGAAGTAGGACTAGCAATAGACTTTTTTCTATGGAATATCTCTGAAATGTGGTCTTTTCCCACAACTGACAACCAGAAGCACAAATCGAATAATTTTCTTCGGATTATCAAAGAAATGTGGTCCTTTCTGACAAACAGGGGTAGAAATAGAAATGTTTTCTACGGAATATCTCTGAAATGTGGTCTTTTCCCACAACTGACAACCAGGAGTGCAAATAGAATATTTTTCAACGGATTATCTAACAAATGCAGTCTTTTCTGACAACTGACAACCAGGGGTAGAAATAGAAATGTTCTCTATGGAATATCTCTGAAATGTGGTCTTTTCCCACAACTGACAACCAGGAGTACAAATAGAATATTTTTCTACAGATTATCTAAGAGATGTGATCTTTTCTGACAACTGACAACCAGGGGTAGAAATAGAAATGTTTTATACCGAATATCTATAAAATTAGGTGTTGTGGAACAACTCTGACAACCAATCAACAGTGTTCTTCCCTCAGTCCTTCCTTTAGAGCTGCCAAGTAGGTATAGCAATTGACTTTTTTCTATGGAATAGTCTTATGTGACAAACATTTAGGATTATAAACTGGATATTTTTCTGTGGAATATCCTGGAAATGGAAGATCAGGGTCTTTTACACCAGCTCCCTCCCCCCCCCCAAAAAAAAAACAAAAAAAAAACTGCTGCATGCGAATAAAGGGAATGGAATGAAGTTTTCTGCCAAAAAGCTGTGTATCAAATCTATTTCTGTTTAGGGCTGATTACCTAAGTGCCCTGTACACTGGCTGTCCATGTTACACTGCAGCACAGATGTTGTGGCCAAGGAATGACATTTTCCAGAATAAAACTCTATAGAACAGTGATTGCTTATGACAGATTAACTATGCTGTGTCTGATGCAGAAGTTCCCCCCACAACCAAGCAGCCCCCTTCTCAGAAACTGCTGCCAGAAAGTTGAGGGCAATGCATAAATAAAATATGCTATCTCACAGTGATTTGATATGATAGATTAACGTAGTTATGTCTGATGCAGAAGCTGCCCCCCGAACCAAGCGCCCCCCCCCCCCCCTCTCAGAAACTGAACCAAGGAAGTTTAGGGCAATGCAGCTGTATCCAAATCTCTGACTAATACTGTCTAGAATTGCCTAATCTTGCTTAACCCTAACCAAACTAATCTTTATAGCAACCTTTCCATGGTGAAAACGCTGGGAAATAGTGTCTGCCAGCTTTCCATTCTGTTCACAGTCTGGAAGCTAATGGCGGTGAGCAGGAAGTGCCGTGACATAGATAAAACAAGGTCATGTGATTTTAGCAGCCAATGATATCCCTACTCCCCCCACTGGTGACGTTCTTTACCCCGCTCTGTGTTCTGCGCTGATTGGCTGGCCGCCATAAGTACAGGATACTGCGAAAATGGCGCAATCTGAATCCGCGATCAAGATTGTTAATATGATTTTAAGGGAAAAAAATCAGATCAAATCAAGATCTTGGAAAACGTGAAAATCGCATCGATTTCAACTTTTCTCGATTAAATTGCTTATAACTAGTCGCAACCAGAGCAAGCTCCAGTTGCTGCCAATAGTGCATGGAGCCAGCGATAATGTACAGTTGGTACCATGCTCCGGTCGCATGGGCTCTGCTTGTGACCTGCATGATCTCCTAAACATTTAGGAATGACAATTTGCAGGAACATCTTCCCACAATGGATGTATGTGTATGTCCAATGTCGATAAAGGGTTAATTGTGATGCTTATGGTCACTTTATGTTGATATAATATTGCACTTTATGTGCTGTTACTGTATGGTCACCTTTATGACTTTCCTGAAGATACTTTAATGTCACTTTTAGCTAAGTTTTATGATATTTCATAGGGAACTTAATTATGTTATTGATATGTGCAATCATGTCTTTCTTGATGTAAGCTCTTATATATCATGTGTAGCCATTAAATATTGTCATATGAACTATCAATCTCTGTACATATTATGTTAGCCTTTGCAGTCAGGTGTAACGCCTCATTTTGTACTTATTTTATGTATTTTTAGTAGCAATTGATTAAAACACGTTTTGGGATGTTATATTGAAGTGGCCTA
>JAODAL010049301.1:0-28290 GCA_025379985.1 Phyllomedusa bahiana
TTTATTTCAGTAACTCCGTGTTTACTTAAACAGTTAACCCCATCATGCCCTCATTTTTTTTTTGTGCTCTATATAAGGATTACTAATATGTGAGACACAGGGGGTACTAATAAAGGACCTTAATTATGAAGATACCTAATTATTACCTCCATGTCTCTCACATATCAGTAACTCTTATTTGAGGCACACAGGGGGTTAATGTGAGGGACATGATGGGGTTAACTGCTATTACTATGAGGCACATGGAGTTACTAAGCTGTAATGCACATGACCAGACTTTTTATCTGCAATGGTGGATCCCCCCCCCCCCCCCCTCGGCTTATACTCGAGACAAAACGTTTTTCCAGTTTTTTTTAGGTTAAATTAGGGGCCTCGGCTTATATCCGTGTCGGCTTATACTCGAGTATATACGGTAATTTTACAGAATGGATTATGCGATCGGGATGATTAAAAAATAAAAATAAATCACGCTTCACTACAAGGCGGACTTGCGTTGCTGGAACGCGCTGAAATTTTCCCTCCTCTTGTCGCACCTCGCATGAGATACGAGAAACGAGAGTGATGACGTGACTCACGCTATTGTTTTTTTTGTTTTTTTTTTTAAGTGCGGTGAGGTGAGTTATTTAAATTACAACATTTGTTTTGAATTTAGAAATTAATTATACTTAAAATACTTACTAAAAGTATTTTAATTACAAATACAAAATACTGAATAAAAAAAGTATTTTGATTACAAAATACAAATATTTTAATTACTTGTATTTTAAATACTCCCGACACTGTATATCACAGAGCTCAGCTTCTCTCTATCATATGAATAGAGCTCAGCTTCTCTCCTCTATCATATAACCCTATATATCACAGAGCTCAGCTCCTCTCCTCTCCTCTATCATATAACCCTATATATCACAGAGCTCAGCTCCTCTCCCTCTATCATATAACCCTATATATCACAGAGCTCAGCTTCTCTCCTCTATCATATAACCCTATATATCACAGAGCTCAGCTTCTCTTCTCTATCATATAACTAGAGATGGGCGAATTTCCCGAAATTCGTTTCGGTCACTTCGCCGAATTTCTCGGCAAAAATAACTTCGTTCCGAATTACTTCGGCACGAATCACGTTAAAAAACAGCTATTTCCAGGCTGCACAGAGCCTGCAGGGTGCTGTAGAACGTTGTGCCATGCTTAAATATGCAGAGGGAGCTTGGTTTGGTCTTCATTCAATGTTGTGTTTTAGTATGACACGCAGATGACTGCCGCCGCTCTTAGAATCGCTTCACTATAAAATTCCCTGGGCACTTAAGAGGGCAAAACTGACCAAAAAACTCAAGCGGGAATGTAGCCTGATAAAGTCATGCTAGCGAAAGCTGGAAAAAAACAAGCTGAGAGCTCAGGTGGCAACATAAGTGACAGAGTGTGGCGGTGTCGGCGTCAGCCACAGCAGCATGAGGTCAGGCAGTGGCACAATGACATTCTGGAGGTGGCAAAACAAGAGGAAGTCACAGAGTGGCACAATGACTGAGAGCGGAGGTCACGGCGGCAGCAGTATGAGGTCAGGCAGTGGCACAATGACATTCTGGAGGCGGCAAAAACAGGAGTAGGCCACAGAGTGGAACAATGACACAGTGTCTAGGTCACGGCAGCAGCCATAGCAGCAGCATGAGGTCAGACAGTGGCACAATGACACAGTATGTAGGTCACGGCAGCAGCCACAGCAGCAGCACGAGGTCAGACAGTGGCACAATGACACAGTGTGTAGGTCACAGCAGCAGCATGAGGTCAGATCAGTGGCACAATGACATTCTGGAGGTGGCAAAACTCTAAAACAGGAGTAGGCCACAGATGATGGGACAATGTCACAGTGTGAGGTCACGGGGCAGCAGCCACAGGAACAGCATGAGGTCAGACGTGGAACATGACACAATGTGTAGGTCACGCGCAGCAGCCACAGCAGCAGCATTGAGGGTCAGACAGTGGCACCATGACACTGTGAGTAAGGTCACGGCAGCAGCAGCATGAGGTCAGGACTGTGGCACAATGACACAGTGTGTAGTTACGGCAGCAGCATGAGGTCAGACAGTGCACAATGAACCAGTGGATGGAGGTGGGTGGCAATATCAGTCCCTGGTTAAAGAGGGTTGTGTCGCAGATGGAGAACACTGTCGGCAGATGATGTGGCATCAGCCGGTGTAGGTGGCCACGGGCTCAAGTGATATATAGTGGCCTGAGGCAGTAGTTTGCAACAGACTCAATTCTACAGTTTGGGTGAGGCGTCATGGCTTGATGTCGTCTGGACGCCTAAGGATCTGGAGGTGTGTGGAAATCATGGCGTCCACGCCTGATTATCTTGACAAAGGTCAGTCGTTTACACATTTCCTCGTGGACACAAGCGGGTTCTCCTTGGGATACGATTGGCCCCCGGCCGCATGAACACCCGCTTCTGATGCCACACTACTGGGCCTGTTTGCATGACTGCTTCTCCCCCCACTGCAAAACTCGGCAAGTTGGGGCACACATCCAGTTTGGCTGCCCCAGTAGTCCAGAGGATCTTCTAACTGGAGGTGCGCAGTGTGCTGTCCAATGTAGGCCACCACCTGTTGGTTCAGGGGACTGCTCCAGGTCCTGCTGCTGCTGCTGCTGCTGGCGACTACCCTCCTCACTAGGCGGGTGAAAAAAAAAAAAAAGGAAGCTGCTATCAGTGAATTCCAGCTCTACGTTAGGTTAGTGCTGATGGAGCTGGGTACTGCTCCTACCCCCCACTTTCCCCAGCTGGACCGCGGCAGTAGTACATGAGCGCTGAGGAACCCCCCGGTCAAGAACCTGTCAGAGGTGGGACGATGCAGCACATAGCAAGGCCAACTGATTACGGTAGCCTAGATTTCCCTATAGTATTTGGTTTGTCTCCCTCTCAATAGTGGAAAATGGCTCCCATTTTGGACCAGGTAGTCGGATTTAGCGGTGGGTCAATAGGGTGGAGAGCCAGAAAAGTCATCCCTCTGCCGGGATGCTGGACTATTCGGCTGACACTCTGCCTAGGCAAATAAGCATGTGCTGCGGGCCATCTGCACAACGTGACTCGAGGGCTCCTTCCTCCATTTCCACTGTTGTGTAATGCCAACGGTGCTTGTGGGGTCAATCTGCCTCGTCTTCCTCATCTCCATCACTTCTCCAGGCTGCTCCTGCTCCTCCTCTCATGTCACTGGGTAGAAAATCCACTATGCTACACCAGACTAATGCTTTCTGCCTCTCAAGTGTCACCTGTCTCCTCCTCGACCATTTCAGTCCCCACCGGACTCATGTGGCACGCCGAGATGTAGTCGCCAGTTCGCTCCAGTCCCCTGTCCATGCTCTCGAGTTTCAGCCTCTGTTCCAGGACAATGAAGTAGTGTGGAATGGACGTTATTCATTCGTGGTCCTGGCGAAAGACAAATAACGTCGCGTCCTCGAATGGCCGCAACAAAGGGCAGGTGTCACGCTGGAGCTGCCACTGGCTGGAAATCAAGGTTACATCAGGGGATCGTACTTCTGTCTGCCTGGATCATCAAGAAGGTTATCGTTTGGGACCTTTCTCTGTTATACAGTCGGTACCAACATGTGCAGGACTGGAATTCCACGCGGGTGGAAAGCATCCGCATATCAGAGTGTGAGGGGGGAAGGCCGTTCTGCCGCTGCAAAGTCGAGGAGGTGGTTACTCGCTTGTGACGAATGAAAGTGCATGCAGCAGTTTCCCTGGCCTATTTTCAGAATGTTTGAAGAATCGGTGGGAAGACTTCAGGAACCCTCGTTAGTCATCCAGTGATTGATCTCCGGGTGTCTCCTCGCAGGGCGCAATCTGGGACCCATCCCTCCTCGGTTGCAGCACGGACATCGCATGTTCCTCCCATTGTCCGTCCACCATAGGTTCACGATTCGCGGCAGTGCTGGCCGCGGAGAAGACCACACATCGATTTCTTGCTGAATGACGCGGAAGCAGTCTCCCTTGTGTGACTTCGTCTTGCCGAGGCAAAGCAAGTGCTAGGACTGCGTGACAACCGCTGTGCCTACAAATGTGGTATGATAGAGCAGTACTTGGGAGGCTGAGATGGTGGTTGAGGGAGGAGGAGGCGGACATTGGCGCAGGTGCCGCACAGTTTGGACACACATGGAGGGAGAAAAGCGGCGTCTCCTGTCCAAGTAGTTGCTGGGCCTCGGGCTGGATGTAAGCACATTCACCAGTGCCGTAAAGGACATGTACTGGCCTTGACTGATAGTTACAGCTCCAGAAGGCCGCGCTGCCATTGCACCTTGAACAAACCGATAAGCTTTAAGGACGGCTCACCTTCTGTTCTACATTATTTATGAAGTGCTGGTACTGCCTTTTTGGAAAAGTAATTACGGCTTGGAACTATCCAGCTCGGCTCGGGCACAAGCCCATTTAGTTCTCTGAATGGTGCAGAGTCACCATTTGGAAAGGGAGGGACTGCGGAGTACCAAACCACTTGGGACGGAGCGATGGTGAGATGCTGCACCTTAGGATGGTTGGACGCTTTACTGTTGTATCTTTGTCAATCGCCTTTGATGAACGACTGCTAGCGCCATGAGTAGCGAGGAGCAGGAGCATCTGGGACCAGGAGGATGATGTCAAAGGAATCAGCTCCCTTCTGCAGAGGTGGTGGAGCCTTTACTGGCTCAATGGCATGCGTGCCTCTGGGCGCTGCTGCTGCTCCTGTTGCTGGGCGGCAGGATGACCCACCACATTGAGCCACATTTCTCCAAGGCCACCACATGTGTGACGCAGGCCGTAGGTGCCAACGTTAGCTCCCTGGCCACGCTTCACTTTCTGTTACAGATTCTACACTATAACCCATATTCGGCTCCTCCGGTGTCATTAGCAAAGAATAAAAAAACTGCCACACTGCCGAGTATCGGATTTTACCGCCAACGCTCCCGCCATTGAGGACTACTGCCGCGCTGACTCGATGAGCCCCTGTGCCGCTAGTGTCTTGGATCCTTGAAGCGGCGTTTTTTACCACGGTGGTGACGCTTGGCTCACCCGACCTCACACTGCTGCTATACCTGCTGACTCAACGGCAAAACAACCACTTGTGGCTGACGCCGTGCCTGGACGCTGCCAAGCTGACGCCCTCTTCTCCTGGACGATGATGAAGCCCTTGCCTCACGGGCTCCCAAGTGCGGTCGGCTACTTCATCATCTATTGATGTTTACATCGTTCACTGCTGTCCTCATCACCGCCCTTGGTTGCAGAGGCTGGACCCCTCACAACATGAAGCCTACCCATGCCACTCTCAACATCTATTACTTTTACGCCTACTGCAAGAAGCAGGGGATATTCGCCCCCATTCTTCGCTGCCAAGTAACTGCTGATGACCTCCTCAAATTTTCATCCTAGCTATATAGTGGCTGCTGAGCCCAGACCACATAGTAGATCTCTGGACTGAGGAACCGGATGGGACAGAGGCGGGTTGAGGAACAGGTGAGGGCCACGCTGACCCGCTTTCCGGGCCTGCCAATAAAGGGTTGTGTCTGACGTTCCCACCGGACTCTTGACTGGGATTGTCAGATGTCATCTGGTAGGAAGTGGATGGACCTAGTCAAACCAATCAAGAAACCATTGGCGTTGCTAGTCAGTACACGTGCCGCTTGATGACAGCGGCAGTTGTGGCCTCGGCCGTGTGACCCCTGGCTGCGAGACGTTCCCCTTGCTGTGCTGAGAACCTGCTACAGGAATGTTTGTGCCTCTGCACTCGCAGGGAAGAGCCTGCCACCTCTCTGTCTGAATACTGTTTGTTCTAAAAATGTTACAGACACTGTTGATGAAGATATCTGTATATGAATAAATTACACACACATGATTTGACCCAAATGAACCCACTAAGAAGCTTGGGTAACCCTTGGATTATAATTGCGCTCCACAATGGACAGGAAAAAATTGACTTGTATGTGCCGTTTAAAAAACTCCTGTGTATTTTACTGAATTATAAAGCACAAAGAGGCTTAATGTACGTTGTGATATGAAATTATGCTACAGGAATTTATTTTGTCGGCGGTGCAAAAACAGAGTTCTTTTATGGTACACTGCAGAACAAACGCTTAATTAACCCTGGATTGAAATTGCGCAAAAAGAATTGAGGGCAACACAAAAACTACTAGCTTTGTAGCGTGTTACAATTGCGTTTTTTCTACGCTAACAACAAGAGAAAAAATTGTAATTAACGAACGCTTTGTTGAATTTTTTCTACTGGGAAAAATGTATTTTTTGGCGGTGAAAAAGACGGTTTCTTGGGGGGTCACAACAGCAGCAGACAGAACAACGCTTAATAGACTGGATGTAATTGCGCAAAAGAATTGTGCAGCCTGGAAACTACTAAGCTTTGTAGCGTGTTACAATTGCGTGTTTTATCCCTACACAACAAGAGAAAAAATTGTTATTAACCATTTGCTTGTGAATTATGCTACAGGATTGCATTTTTTGGCGGTGAAAATGACGGTTTCTTGGTGTCACAACAGCGCAGAACAAACGCTTAATTAAACCCTGGCATGTAAATTGCGCAAAAGAATTTGAGCAGCCAAAAATGAAGTGGTATTTGTTATTGTAAAATCGCTGTTTCTTTTAAATGTATTACAACAGGAACTGGGCTTAGGGGGATGCCCCTTGGATTATTCAATGTGCTGTGAGCAGATAGCATATTAAAATTGTATATGCAGCTGCATCTGGACGCACACTGGAACTTCAGATCAATACCCAAAAAAATCAGAAACTAGAACATTAAGAGAAGCAGTCTCTGAGACAAGTTGAGACAACCCCCAAAATTCGCTGTATATAAAAAATAGTTCCTTCAGTACACAATTCAGAGCGGCAGCACTTCCATGATCAGTACAGTGAGGCGGTATGAGCTACCAGCGTCGCGCCCGGACTTATATAGTGCGTCGGTGACGTCACCAGAATCCCGCCGGTCTCTGATGGCTTAATCTCTGACACATGTCTTGCAGGCTATGCCACATCTTCCTACCAGATGCTGGCCCAATGTAACGCCATGTGCTCGCAGCCATTTTTATCAATAAAATGCACACTCTCGTTCACCCGAAGTACCCATACTATCGACTCATTCGAACCGAAGTTTTCCTGAAATTCTAAACGAATTCCACTTCGTTAGGATTCGATTCGCCATTCTCTATATATAACCCTATATAAAGGTATTTTTAAATGCCAGCGTATTTTATTATTCAAATTCCAATACAATTAAATACTACTCTACGCGTTACGATGAACTCCATGGCACGCTTCCTCAGGAGTAATTTACTCCTGAGGAAGATTGCCATGAGTGCATGCGTAACGCGTAGAGTAGTATTTTATTTGTATTGGAATTGATAATAGTTACGCTGGCATTTTTAAAATAGACCGCATGTGGTTTATGTCAGTTTTATATAGAAGCAGGCCGACTGATAACTCCATCAATGGAGATTTGTTTTTCAATCTTCCCGACGCTTTGTGCCGCATGGAGGAAAGAAAATTAGGAAGTACAGCAGATGGTTACACATTTGGGGAGCTTCCTATATGTGTTGTTCCTATGAATTTGTACTACCTTTCATGGTAAGCGACCAAATTTGTGTTTTGGAGAATAATATATTAATTTGCTACACTAGGAATAGTGCGTCTTTGTGTTTTCTCTCCTAGTTATAATTTATCCATATAAATTTTGGAGATACTGTATCTGCAAATTGGTATATACCATATATATCACATAGCTCTAGCTTCTCTCCTTTTCATATTACCCTAGATATCACAGAGCCTCAGCTCCTCTCCTCTCCTCTATAATATAAACCCTATATTCAAAAGACTTGTGCAATTCTTCTTAACCTCGTAAGACAAAAGAAAGGGTGGGAAGGACCAAAAAGGCGCGCTCCAATCGTTTTGTAGTACGTTATTATTACACTAAACTTTGGCTAGGTGAACTAATTTGCTCATGCAGTAAGTTGTACTAGATGGTTACAACTCATTTAGAATGTTAGATCTAATTTTACAACTGCTGTATGATCCAGTTACACTCCTTCTCTCCCGCACAAAGAAAGTAGTTGAGAGAAAAACATACATCTATCCACAGGATTTAAACCTTGTATAGGATCCCCACAGCGGCTTGCAGATCAATAATTGTCCTTTCGTTTTGGACAAAATACAGGAAAGCTTTGCATACCAAGCTAAAATTATTTTTTAAAAGAAACTTTAAAGAAATTTAAAAAATATACACATGACTCTCTACGCGTTTCGGCACGTTTCGCTCGGTCACTAAGTGTCCTCACCTATTTATACCCATATCATAAAAAGAGAATATGTAGCATAATTGATTAATATAAATTTATGCCACTCACAAGGATTCTCAACTCACATTAACTTCAGTTACCGAGGTTACGTACCGGAAGATGTATACTTTTACATCACTTCGCCCTTACGTCTACCAGCAATAGCACTATCGGCATTGCGCATGCTCTGTGCCCACGAACTCCGTGTCTGAAATAACATGAATTCTTCATTCCAAAAACTATTTAGTTAATATATCTTCTGTAACTTATTTAAGCCAAAAGGGTCTGGTAGGGTGTTTAGTTTGAAGATCCAGAATGATTATCTATTGGTTAACGCTCTTGTAACCTATTTGGTCTTGTGGGACTCTTGAATGAAATCAATGGGTTGCACTAGAATCTTATAATTACCATCTCGGTGTCTTTCCCTCTGGCAGACTATATAATTTACTTTTTCTTCTTATATTGAACCTGTGGTTGTTCATTCTCTGTGAGAGTTTCGTGGTGGTTCTACCCACATACTGTTTACCACAATCACAGGTATTATAGGTAGTCAACAAAACAGACTACACGATAATTTGTGTCTAATCTTTAAAGCTTTCTTCTGTAGTTGTAGAGCTTGAATGTATCTCCTTCTTTCTGGCATATCGCAACACTTGCATAGGGGGAACTTGCAAGAAAACACTCCTTTTTGTTCAAACTCTAATGATTCCTGTCGATTATAATCTTTCAGTTGTTTCTGTCTTGAGGGGGCTAAACTATTTTTTAAAGTGGCCGCCCTACGGTAAATCATCCTAGGGTATTTAGATAAATGAGGTCTTAAAACAGGATCTGACATCAAGATATTCCAGTGTTTTGCCAGAATATACTGTATGTCTTTAAATTGTGAAGAGAAGGTGGTAATAAAGCAAGTATTTGTCTGCATCTCATTTTTTCTTTTTTCTTTAGGCACTATACAATCTGACTGTGTCATCTTTGATGCCTTTTTGTTTGCTTCCTGCACTAAATTAATAGGATAACCCTTTTGTACAAAACGATCCACTAAGGTTTTTGCTTGGTGATTATATACTGTATCCGAGGTACAGTTCTTCCGCACCCTACGGAACTGCCCAAAAGGCACGTTCCGGATCCATTTCCCAAAATGATTACTATTAAAGTGCACGTAATTGTTTGAGTCTACCAATTTAAAAAAAGTTTTAGACAATATTTTTCCTCCTTCTATATATAGATCTAAATCTAAAAACTGTATTTCTTTATTATCAATGCTCATACTAAAAGAAATACCCCACGAATTAAGATTTAAAAAACTTAAAAATTTTTTGGCATCATCCACTGATCCTTGCCAGATAAAAATTAAATCATCGATAAAACGTTTAAAATACACAATATTAGATCTAAAATTATTTGATTCTGAATAGATATAGGATTCTTCCAATGCACCCATAAACAGGTTGGCCAGTATATATAACCCTATATATCACAGAGCTCAGCTCCTTTCCTCTATCATATAACCCTATATATCACAGAACTCAGCTTCTCTCCCTCTATCATATAACCCTATATATCACAGAGCTCAGCTTCTCTCCTCTATCATATAACCCTATATATCAGAGAGCTCAGCTTCTTTCCTCTATCACATAAAATTAAATATCACAAAGCTGAGCTTCTCTCACCTATCATATAACCTTATTTATCACAGAGCTCAGCTTCTCCCCTCTATCATATACCCCTATATATTACAGAGCTCAACTCCTCTCCCTCTATCATATAACCCTATATATCACAGAGTTCAGCTCCTCTCCCTCTATCATATAACCCGATATATCACAGAGCTCAGCTTCGCTCAACTATCATATAACCCTATATATCACAGAGCTCGGATTCTCTCACCTATCAGATAACCCTATATATCACAGAGCTCAGCTTCTCGCCCACGATCATATAACCCCATATACCACAGAGCTCAACTACTCTCCCTCTATCATATAACCCTATATATCACAGAGTTCAGCTCCTCTCCCTCTATCATATAACCCGATATATCACAGAGCTCAGCTTCTCTCACCTATCTTATAACCCTATATATCACAAAGCTGAGCTTCTCTCACCTATCATATAACCCTATATATCACAGAGCTCAGCTTCCATCCTCTATCATATGACCTTATATATCACAGAGCTCCGCTTCTCTCCTCTATCATATAACCCTGTATATAACAGAGCTCAACTTCTCTCCCTCTCTAATTTAACCCTATATATCACAGAGCTAAGATTCTCTCCTCTATCATATAACCCTATATATCACAGAGCTCGGCTTCTCTCCCTCTATCATATAGCCCTGTATATCACAGAGCTCAACTTATCTCCCTCTATAATATAACCCTATATATCACAGAGCTCAGATTCTCTCCTCTATCATATAACCCTATATATCACAGAGCTCGGCTTCTCTCCCTCTATCATATAACCCTATTTATCACAGCGCTAAACTTCTCGCCTCTATCATATAACCCTATATATCACAGAGCTCAGCTTTTCTCCTCTATCATATAACCCTATATATCACAGAGCTCAGCTTCTCTCCTCTATCATATAACCCTATATATCACAGAGCTCGGCTTCTCTCCCTCTATCATATAACCGTATATATCACAGAGCTCAGCTCCTCTCCCTCTATCATATAACCCTATATATCACAGAGCTCAGCTTCTCTCCTCTATCATATAACCCTATATATCACAGAGCTCAGCTTCTCTCCTCTATCATATAACCCTATATATCACAGAGCTCAGCTCCTCTCCCTCTATCATATAACCGTATATATCACAGAGCTCAGCTTCCATCCTCTATCATATGACCTTATATATCACAGAGCTCAGCTTCTCTCCTCTATCATATAAACCTATATATCACAGAGCTCAACTTCTCTCCTCTATCATATAACCCTATATATCACAGAGCTCAGCTTCTCTCCTCTATCATATAACCCTATATATCACAGAGCTCAGCTCCTCTCCTCTATCATGAAACCCTCTAATTATCACAGAGCTCAACTCATCTCCTCTCTCATATAACCCTATATCACAGAGCTCAGCTTCTCTCCTCTATCATATAACCCTATATATCACAGAGCTCAGCTTCTCTCCTCTATCATATAACCCTATATATCACAGAGCTCAGCTTCTCTCCCTCTATCATATAACCGTATATATCACAGAGCTCAGCTCCTCTCCCTCTATCATATAACCCTATATATCACAGAGCTCAGCTTCTCTCCTCTATCATATAACCCTATATATCACAGAGCTCAGCTTCTCTCCTCTATCATATAACCCTATATATCACAGAGCTCAGCTCCTCTCCCTCTATCATATAACCGTATATATCACAGAGCTCAGCTTCCATCCTCTATCATATTACCTTATATATCACAGAGCTCAGCTTCTCTCCTCTATCATATAAACCTATATATCACAGAGCTCAACTTCTCTCCTCTATCATATAACCCTATATATCACAGAGCTCAGCTTCTCTCCTCTATCATATAACCCTATATATCACAGAGCTCAGCTCCTCTCCTCTATCATATAACCCTATATATCACAGAGCTCAGCTTCTCTCCTCTATCATATAACCGTATATATCACAGAGCTCAGCTTCCATCCTCTATCATATGACCTTATATATCACAGAGCTCAGCTTCTCTCCTCTATCATATAACCCTATATATCACAGAGCTCAGCTTCTCTCCTCTATCATATAACCCTATATATCACAGAGCTCAGCTTCCATCCTCTATCATATGACCTTATATATCACAGAGCTCAGCTTCTCTCCTCTATCATATAACCCTATATATCACAGAGCTCAGCTCCTCTATCATATAACCCTATATATCACAGAGCACAGCTTCTCTCCTCTATCATATAACCCTATATATCACAGAGCTCAGCTCCTCTCCTCTATCATATAACCCTATATATCACAGAACACAGCTTCTCTCCTCTATCATATAACCCTATATATCACAGAGCACAGCTTCTCTTCTCTATCATATAACCCTATATATCACAGAGCTCAGCTTCTCTCCCTCTATCATATAACCCTATATATCACAGAGCTCAGATTCTCTCCTCTATCATATCCTCTCAGATAGGGCAACACAAACCATGTGACAGGTTCACTTTAACAAAAAGGTAGAAAAATTATCCGCTCATAAGTTGGTGTACCAATTACCATACATTTCCTGTTGAAGGCTTCGATGAAAATTATATGTTGATTTCTGGGGTTGAGGAAGTGAGGAGGAAGGTGGGTACGGGTATTTTTCTTATTTGGGCCACAGTACCTTTTTGTTTTATTGTTAAATGAACTGGACAACCCCATTAAGTACACAAAAAGTAGATCCAATAGTGAAAACATTTGCTATTACTGGTCAAAAAGTGGTACGGTGGTCACATAATACTTCTGGAGAAAATATACTAATTAATTAATACCGTTATCTATCACTGAAATACTAGTGCCTATAGCCCCTCAGAAATAAAAGGTGACATGTATGAAAAGTGGCGCTGCCTCGACAGTCTTACTTCACAGTAGTAGTGTCTCACAGGACTTTATAAATGTGTCCTCTTGTGAGACACATTTATGTGGAAAAAAGTGGCATAAAAAGTGTCTGCAGCAACATTTTTCTCAGCCTCACCACTTTGAAATTAGTAAGTATTAGTCCAACACTTTGCACCACATTCTGTCGAGTCACATTCATAAATGTATTTAATCTTATGAATGTGGCATGACATGCCCCCTAAGAATTGGCACAGACAAAACTGTCAAGGATGATGGACAAACGCCAGTTTTGGGCGAAAAACCTTTTAAAATATGTCGTACAGGGATAACAACAGGGTTTTTTGGTGCAAATCATGTCAGAAAACTGAAGCAGTCCCATTCATGCATGTCTCACCATGGCTTATCCTGGCTAAGCAGGCAAACCGCCCAGAAAAGGGCGAGCCCGCACTCTTTCTGAGCCCTCCCTAGTAAAACGTGTGCCAAACAGACAGAAGACAAAATGTATGACAAACAAGAAACAGAAAACATAGATAACAAATAAAGGATAGTCATACAGTCCGACCTCAAACCAGGAGAATACAAGGTACCAAAGGCAGAACGGGAAAGTAACCAGAAAGAATAGCCAAAATCCGAGAACCAGCAAAATAACACAGCAGAGCAAAATGTACAGCTAGGACACTAAAGCAATCACCAGCAGAGACTGGCAGACAGGAAGCAGTTTAAAACCCCCGCCCTAGCCAGGAATAGGCTCAAGTGCTTAACCTATTAAGCGCCAATCCGCACCTTGGCTGAGGCTGCAACAAAATCCTTAAAGGGCCAGAAGCGCAGTCCTGACAGTCTCCTAAATTGCCTTAATAGTTCCACCACAGAATGCTTGAATAAAAAAAGATAAAATACTGCAAATAACTCCACCTTACAGCTTCTCCATGCACCTAATGTTGGGTACTAGTAACTTACATGGGATGCTTAGACACGCATTTTAGAGCCTTGATACACATACATAACACTACATATATATGTATATTTTATTAAATCGCATATATAATGCTACACATGGCCTTAAAAAAATAAAAAAATCTAAAGCACCCTGAGGCACTTGAAAAAGGGGTCAAAAGTTTGTGAAGATGTTAACCCCTTTATGCTTTGGACGTTAACCTCTACAAGCTTGGAAGTTACATGAAACATATACATAACTTCAATATCCTTTGCAGTTCTCACTACACCAGCAATATTTGCTGCAATTTTATTTTTTCCAGGTAGTTCTCAATGGTCACTAGCTGCTCATGTTCGGTCTTCTTAGCACAAACTTATGTCAACTGTTGGTTGTTGATCTGACTACTGCTGCATTCTCGGGCCACCTCTCCAAATCACCAATGGGAATGGCAGGGCATACTTCTTCCATAGCTCATCAGTAGTCAGGTCAGGGCTCAGTCTCTTCTGCAGCCACAACTTTCTTTCAATGACTCTTGAGGCTAAACACCAATCTTGGCCATCTGTACCTTTCTGCTCCAGTAGCTACCCATCATATAGGCCAGGAATACTGTTGTGACTCCCTGCTCAACACACACTACAAAAGTCATGTGGCGCATGCACCAGGGCTATCTTATCCTTTGGGCACACTAGACAGTCGCCCGGGGTCCCATAGAAATAGGGGCCCCTGTTGGTGAATGTATGTCTGAGGAATCCAAACATGCCCTGGAGTCATGGGTCAGTGTTGATCATTTTATTGTTTGTGTGTTTTTAAGACATGGAAACAGTTGAAAACCATAGCGGAATAGGGAGCCATTGGCTCCCTGCTCTGTCAATTAGTCTTGTAGGTTGCAGGCTGCCTACAAGATGTCAGCAAAGTAATGATATGCGTGTGCTTGGGGGTGGTAAGAGGCATGGCCTCATGTGATTTCATGTTTGGGCATGGCTAGACGTATGGGCAGATGTGATGTCATCTATTTGGGGAGGGCCCACTGCACTTCTATGCCCGTCGGCCGATAAATGCTAGTCCACTCGTGCACACGATGATGGTCCTTATGCTTTAAAAGTCCAGTGTGCACCATTTATAACATCTTTCACCTCTGGCAGGACACTCTCTATATTCCCAGTGCCTGAGCTGTAGGTATCTTATATGTAAACAGCAATGGCATTTCCCATTACAGTTTCTTCTTAGTTATAACTTAGATATCCTCCAGATATCCATGTTCTCCTTGCCTGCCGTCTGCCCTGACCTCGCTTTTACCTCATTATGACTGAACTCCACCTGCCCTGATCTTCATTTTATCTGCTCCTCCTGCACTGTATACCTGGAATACCTGGAAGGTTTATCACTCTTTTATATAGAAACAATGGATTTTTGGGGGGAGAATATTTCTCAACATGTGGTCATTCTTCAAAATCCCCAATGTTTCCTAAAAATCAAACTGGTATTATTTCCAAACTACATAATAATCACAAAATTTCTTAAAAGTTTGGCCTGTTCTTTAAAGTCATTCAAACTCAAGCAGTTGAATACAATTTTTTACATTTGCCCTTTTAGAATATTACTATCCATGGTTTGTAGAGGCAACTGCTCTATATATTTTCTATCTTAAATGTAAAAAAAAAGAAAGTTTCGGTGTCTAAAGTAAACCCACCAACCCCAGCTGACCAACTTCACTCAGCCATATGACTAACTGGCACACAAAACCCTTCCAACTATAAAGTCAGCTCCAAATTTCAAAGGACAACTTGGGATTTATTACCTGCTCCTCCCAGTACACCATAAAAATATGGAGCGACATGTATGAAGGAAGGCGCGTCGAAGTGAATATTCGAGTCTCATTTTCAGTGTAAAATGCACCTGATGTATGAAAGTGGTTTTTGTGCGTTCATAAATGGTTTGTAAAGTTCGACGCCCCCCTATGTGTTAGGCACATTACGAAACTTAGGCACTTAAGTAACGCGCCTAACATGTATTAAGGTTATAGACAGGCTGGAAATAAGAGAAAAAGTTTTTAGGGAAAAGGGATGCAGTGCAAACTTTTGGTACTGATCCTGCTTGAAGGACCACAGGTCCCAGCAATACCTGTGATGTGCTTGTTCTTACCGTATGTAGAATAAAGGGTGAGAGCAGCAAAAATAAATTTCACATTTAATGTAGTCAAAATTTTAAATTTTAAAAATCTGAACAAAATCGTGGGATATATAATGCAAAATTGTTTAAAAAATTCTATGAATTTTAAATACCCTTTAATAGAAAATATTTCTATATTTTGGATAATTATAATTTTATATTAATTTTAAAAGATCGCACTTTTTAATAAATTAAAAAAATAAACATTTATAACAGTTGATAATATAAAAATTACTTTATAATTTTAGTACTGGGGTAAGATAAGAAATATTGGACATTTTTGCCCCTTACAGCAAATCTAGCTTCAATTCGACTCCTCAGACTCCGGAAGACCACATTGAGATAGGTCTGCCTGTCGGAGCAGTAAAGCGCCTAGTTTTGCCAAACCACAATTATATATGTGTCTAATATCACGAATGTGGTACAACACGCCCCCAGAACACCCCCAGAACACTTCTTCATACGTTAGGCGCATTAGACATCGTAGCTGGCTCAGTTAGGTGCATTGTACACCAGAAAAAGGGTAAAAACCCTTTCATATATGTCGCCCATGGTGTCACTGGGGACATGTAAAGCCCCCCCCCCCCCCCCTCTCCTTCTCTCCCTCATCCCTATCTAATTTGTCTTTAATGAAAATTCCCAGTCCCAGAGGCATAGGAGTTAGGGATATCCACATCCTTTTTGACAAATACATCACTATCTCTAATTCCTTCTATTTGGTAGTGATGGTATACAGTATGTAGGGAATTTACATTACACTATAACTAAAAAATAATCTTATCCCTTCCACTGACTTATTTCCTCAATAACCCCCACAGGATTCCTTAAATACAAAGGGGTAATTTTCTAAAGATAAAAATATAATATATACGTTTTCCGCAACAATCTTTGTAGGAAACCTTTTCCTTCACACAAAGAGACAACAGAATGTAGATTTTCCATTTTATGAAGATAATACTGTATACTGTATAAAGGGTCTCCTACAAAATTTCACATTAATATATTTACAGTCCGTTCCATGGACATAACTATAGCTTTAGCAGCTATAGCAACTGATACTGAGGTTTAGGGGGCCCAATCAAGTCCAAGAATGTTGTTCCTTTTTGTAGGGAATCAGTAGTTTGTGGTTTTCTGCTAAAGCATCTCACAAAAGTGAGTACACCCATCACATTTTTGTAAATATTTTATTTTATCCTTTCATGAGACAACACTGAAGATGTGACACTGATGCAATGTAAAGTAGTCAGTGTACAGCTTGTATAACAGTGTAAATTTGGTCTGTCCTGAAAATAACTCAACACACAGCCATCAATGTCTAAACCACTGACAACAAAAATGAGTACACCCCTAAGTGAAAATGAAGAAATTGTTCCCAAAGTGTCAATATTTTGTGTGGCCACTGTTATTTCCAGCACTGTCTTAACTCTCTTGGGTATGGAGGTCACTATAGCTTCACAAGTTACAGCCACTGGAATCTTCTTCCACTCCTCCATGACGACATCACGAAGCTGGTGAATTCTAGAGACCTTACGCTCATCCACCTTCCATTTCAGGATGTCCCACAAATGCTCAATAGGGTTAGGTCTGAAGACATGCTTGACCAGTCCAGCACCTTTACCCTCATTTTCTATAGCAAGACAGTGGTCATCTTGGAGGTATGTTTGGGGTCATTATCATGTTGGGATACTACACTGCAGTCCAGTTTCAAGGAGAGAGGATCATGTTATTCTTCAGTATGTCACAGTGCATGTTGGCATTCATGGTCCTCTCAATGAACTGTAGCTTCCCACAGCCAGCAGCACTCATGCAGTCGTAAACCATGACACTCCCACCACCTTGGCTGTAGACAAGGCACGCATATCTTTTTACTCCTCACCTGGTTGCCGCCACACGCTTGACACCATCTGAACCAAATAAGTTTATCTTGAGTTTATCTCATCAGTCCACAGGACATGGTTCCAGTAATCCATATCCTTAGTCTGCCTTCAGCAAGCTGTTTGCAAGCTTACTTGTGCATCATTCTAGGTGAGGCTTCCTTCTGGGACAAGATTCATGCAGACCAATTTGATGCAGTGTACGTCGTATGGTCTGAGCACTGACAGGCTGACCCTCCACCTCTTTAACCTCTTCTGCAATGCTGACATCACTCATACGTCTATTTTGAAAAGACAATCTTTGGATTTGACGCTGAGTATCCACTCAACCTCTTTGGGCAACCATGGCAAAGCCTGTTCCTAGTGGAACCTGTCTTATTAAACCGCTTTATGGTCTTGGCCACCGTGCTGCTGCTCAATTTTTAGGGTGTTGGCAATCTTCTTATGGCCTAGGCCATCTTGTCTCCGTAGAGCGACAATTCTTTTTTCATATCCTCAGACAGTTCTTTGTCATGAGCTGCCATGCTGAATTTTCATTGACCAGTATGAGAGAATGTGAATGCGATAACACCAACTTTAACACACCTGCTCCCCATTCACACCTGAGACCTTGTAACACTAATGAGTCACATGACACCATGGAGGGAATATGGCAATTTGTCCATTTTCACTAGGAGTATACTCACTTTTTCTGCCAGTGGTTTATACATTGACGGCTATATGTCGAGTTATTTTGAGGGCACACCAAATTTACACTGTTTTGCATTAATATTATAAATGGAGATACAATTGTGTGAAAAGAATCAAACAGAAGTAGAGCAAGAGTAAGAGGTATAGAAAAATGATGGGAGATTGTGTAGTGACAGAGGAAAGAAGTGGCAGTGGTAGTGGAAGGAAGGCTGAACATAGTTTATTGACATTAGGTGGAGGGGGCCCATCACATTTTGCTATGGGGTCCTATGAATTTTAGTTATGCCTCTTGTCCTTTCTATTAAGAATACCCTTCTTTAAAGAAAGTATTTATCCAGCTTGGACCCATATTCCACAGCAGAATATCCCCTCATTTTTATTTGTGTTTTTTAATTACCCACAATTAAAATAATTTCATTATGATAAGTGATTCTATTTCACAACATTATATCTATCTCCTTGTTAATGGGTTTCATTTCAGGATTCCTTTTTAAATCATCCAGTACAGTTCTCTCTTGCTTAGTCATATGCTGTGGCCCATATAATTCACATTTGTATTATGCAAATTGTTTAACATACAAGTCTTCAATGCATCAATAGATTAATTACTATTGTTTTTCAGCATAAACGTTCATTTATTATTCAAGGTGCTATATAGGATTATAAGTATATTCTTGCAGGAATGCTTACTGCAGCAGAATTAGTAATACAATTTGTGCATGTGTCTATCGATATTAACAACGATATAAAACTTACTAACGAGGGGATCAGGAGCAAATTTCAGACCTTCGAGTAAACTTTTTGTCCTCAAGATAATACTACTAGGATTAAAAAACCTGTTATGTTTTCCTTAAAGGAGTTGTCTCATTACAAGCTTTCAGCCCACATGAATGTTTTTAGAAGCAAAGGATTTTTGAATTGAGGGGCGTGCTTCTTCTCTGCCTCTTCTCCTCCCTCTTCCCCCCTCCCACTCCCCTCAGCACACAGGCAGCTCTATACTTCTATACAGCAGGGGGGGGCAGGGGGATTGCTGCCAGAGTTAACCCTGTGTGTGCCTGCCTAGATCTTCTGCAGGCATCTAGATCAGCTGTATTAGGGCTGATCTATGAGTGTGGTGGAGAGGTCTGTGATTGCTAATAGCAGAACAGAGGGGATGCAAGTGTTCCTATACCCTCTTCTTAGCTTACATATCTCCACATCTCCAGCAACAAACAGACCCTGTCAGAACAGACACAGGGAAGCTGTGAAGGGTTATTCAGGATGTGTCACTAGTACAGCAGAGCATGAACTGTTCACAAGCCTCCCTGATCTGTATAGTATTATTATAGTTACAGCTCCACAGACATATGATTATAGTAACAGACAGGGTCACTGCTGTCACATCTATCTGTGTAGAGAGCAGGAGGAAGCAGGGACACACAGGGTTAATCCAGGCAGCACAGACACAGAAGCCAGAGCCCTCCCTCCCCCTCCCTCCACTACAGAAGCATTCTGTGCTGGAGGGGCTCTCTGCTCCGACCTGTATTCTGAAGGTGATGAGTCATACAGACCTGACAGCCAGTGAGATAAGGATCAACAGGTCAGCTGCTATAGAAATTTGAGAAGCTGATGTAGTACTACTAACAGGGCTAACTCAAAATCAGTAGGACATTTGTAATGAACATATATTGCAAAGCTGCTTGTTTTTTTAAAGATCTTTTAATTAAAACCCAATCACTGTAGCGAGACAACCCCTTTAAGACACCTTTTTTGCACAGACATTCTTTTTTGTGCTGTTTGCTTACTACATTTTTTACCTTTCTTACACTCTGTCCTGCTTTTATCACCATTACACAATGAGAATTAAAAAAAACATAAATATACAGTCATATGAAAAAGTTTGAGCACCCCTATTAATCTTAATAATTTTTAGTTCTAAATATTTGGGTGTTTGCAACAGCCATATCAATTTGAAACATCTAATAACTGATGGACACAGTAATTCCACATTGAAATGAGGTTTATTGTACTAACACAAAATGTGCAATATGCATTAAACCAAAATTTGACCGGTGCAAAAGTATGGGCACCCCAACAGAAAAGTGACTAATATTTAGTAGATCCTGCTTTTGCTAAAATAACAGCCTCTAGTCGCTTCCTGTAGCTTTTAATAAGATCCTGGATGAAGGTATTTTTGACCATTCCTCTTTACAAAACAATTCAAGTTCAGTTAAGTTTGATGGTCGCGGAGCATGGACAGCCCGCTTCAAAGTATCCCACAGATGTTCAATGATATTCAGGTCTGGGGACTGGGATGGCCATTCCAGAACATTGTAATTGTTCTTCTGCATGAATGCCTGAGTAGATTTGGAGCTGTGTTTGGGATCATTGTCTTGCTGAAATATCCATCCCCGGCGTAACTTCAAATTCATCACTGATTCTTGTACATTATTCTGAAGAATCTGCTGATACTGAGTTGAATCCATGCGACCCTCAACTTTAACAAGATTCCCGGTGCCGGCATTGGCCACACAGCCCCAAAGCATGATGGAACCTCCACCAAATTTTACAGTGGGTAGCAAGTGTTTTTCTTGGAATGCTGTGTTTTTGGGACGCCATGCATAACGCCTTTTTGTATGACCAAACAACTCAATCTTTGTTTCATCAGTCCACAGGACCTTCTTCCAAAATGAAGCTGGCTTGTCCAAATGTGCTTTTGCATACCTCAGGCGACTCTGTTTGTGGCGTGCTTTCAGAAACGGCTTCTTTCGCATCACTCTCCCATACAGCTTCTCCTTGTGCAAAGTGTGCTGTATTGTTGACCGATGCACAGTGACACCATCTGCAGCAAGATGATGCTGCAGCTCTTTGGAGGTGGTCTGTGGATTGTCCTTGACTGTTCTCACCATTCTTCTTCTCTGCCTTTCTGATATTTTTCTTGGCCTGCCACTTCTGGGCTTAACAAGAACTGTCCCTGTGGTCTTCCATTTCCTTACTATGTTCCTCACAGTGGAAACTGACAGGTTAAATCTCTGAGACAACTTTTTGTATCCTTCCCCTGAACAACTATGTTGAACAATCTTTGTTTTCAGATCATTTGAGAGTTGTTTTGAGAAGCCCATGATGCCACTCTTCACAGGAGATTCAAATAGGAGAACAACTTGCAATTGGCCACCTTAAATACCTTTTCTCATCATTGGATACACCTGGCTATGAAGTTCAAAGCTCAGTGAGGTTACAAAACCAATGAACAATGTAACGGAAGTCTCAATCCGGTTTCAGCACAGCAGTGCACCGCAAGTGAATCCTTCACCCGGATACTCGTATAAACACTCACTTTATTGCAGACTTAAAAGACAGCTAACTGACAAAACACACGTAGCGTGACAAAACTGACGCGTTACGGGCTAAGAAGCCCTTGTTCACAGTAAATTTTTACAAGTGTTGCTGTCGTATATAAGACAAATAACAGCCAATAAAATTCAAAAATGACACATACGTGACTAGAGTCAATAGAGGGCCAAAACCCCGGAATGGTAAATAGGAACACGGTAACCTGTATAGCATAATATGTGTGGATATAAATTGCATCTATGCTCATAGTGAAGCTGGGCAAAAAACCTATGTTTATGGTATAATTAACCGCACTGTCTGTATTCTTAAATAAATTCAATGTATATACAAGAGGTCCCTACGGTAATTCATCCCCTCTGGTACATGTGTACCTAACTTTAAAATCCAGAACGCTTCCTTCTGTCTAAGTTTTTTTACCCAGTTACCGCTCCTGTATGGACGGATAATGTGTTCAATGGCATAAAATTTAAAACTGGAGAGATTTCCTTGGTGGTGCTCTAGAAAGTGTCTAGCAGCGCCCGACATCTGTCCCTGTTGGTTTTTTATGGAATGAATGTGTTCTGATATATGGATTTTCAGCTTCCGTATAGTGCTGCCCACGTATTTTTTCTGGCAACTAGTGCATTCTATAATGTAAATAACATGGGTACTGTTGCAATTAAGAAATTGGTTAATTTTGTAATTGCTCAAATTTTTAGTATCTGTGAAGCTAGCGGTTTTGGCAGCATGTTTGCAAGTGCCGCACTGGCTGCCTACACACAGAAAAAAACCTTTTTGTGAAAGCCAGGTTTTACCCAGGTTTTGAGAATTGCCAAAGAAAGTACTTGGAGATATAATGTCTCCTATGGTATTAGCTCTTCTAGGAACACATTCTATACCCCTATCCAAAATTTTTGACAGCGTATCGTCTTGTCGCAGGATGTTTAAATTTTTTAGGAAGATTTTTTTGATGTCCCAAAAATTATTACTATACTTGGTAGAAAAAACTACCTTGTTGGCAATAGAATTTTTACCCTGTTTTGTTTTTACTTTAGTAGGTTCTAGCAATTGTGCTTGTGTTTTGTGGTAAATTTTTTGTTTGGCCACATCCAAATTTTTATAGTTGTATCCCCTCTTTTTTAATCTCAAGTCTATAATTTTCTCTGCTTTTTTATAGTCTTCAGTCAAGATGCAAATCCTCTTGGCCCTCACATACTCCCCATATGGTATGGCTTTGATTGTATGTGGCGAATGGCAGCTATTGGCTTTTAAAATGGAATTACCTGCATTAGGCTTACGGTATAACGTGGTAGTAATAATACCTAATTCAATGTTGCCCCTGAGATATATATCCAAAAAGGGAATAGCAATTTTATCCCAAACTCCTGTAAAATGTAAATTGAAAGAGTTATTGTCAGGGCTAAGCTGTGCTCAGACTGCAGACAGGCTGCAACAGCTGATGTGTGCTCCCTCCCTGATACACTTGCTGCTGACAGCTCTGTGAGTGACAGACGCCCAGCCACTCCTGACTCCGGCTTGTCTCCTGATTTTGTGCTTTGCTTCCGTTTGGCTTTTGACCTCGGCTTGTTTACGTTTATTCCTCTGGTTCTGATTTGTGGCTTTGGCGTTCCTATTTGATATTGACCTGGACTGTTTGACTATTCTTGCTTCTCACGGCCCCAGCACTTTAGCAGCGCAGGGACTGTCGCCCAGTTGCCGTCTGCCGCCTAGGGCAGCACGTCAAGTAGGCAGGGACAGTGGGCTGGGTTCCAGTTAGGGCTCACTGCACCTCCCTTTACGTGACAGTTATCATTGATGTAGTCAAAGAAAGGCTGTATGAGCGCTACATCGCGACCCCAGATAATTAAGAGGTCGTCGATGTAGCGCCCATACCATAGCATCTGCAAAGGGATTATAGACGCTATAGATGGCGTGGTGCTCCCACCACGCCATGGTGAGATTGGCCAATGAGGGCGAAAAAGTAGCCCCCATAGGAGCACCCACCAACTGTAGGTAGAAACCATTTTCAAATTTGAAATAGTTGCTACCTAAGAGAAATTCTGTAGCCAATAAAATGAATTCCTGCGTTTCTTTGGTATGGTTGCAATGCTGTTTTAGAAAAAATTCTACAGCTACTAAAGCAATATTATGTGGAATACTTGAATATAAGCTCTCAACATCACAGCTGATCCAAGTGTAATCTTTATTCCATGGTTTTTCAGATAACATTTTAATAATGCTTTAGTATCTTTAATATAACCCGGTATTTTTTGCACGATGGGTTGTAAAAATTTGTCCACAAATATACTTAGTCTTTCCCCTAGGGAATTATTACCCAAAATAATCGGTCTGAGGCTAGGTAGAAATACATTTTTGTGAACCTTAGGGGCTCCATTAAAAATAGGGACCACTGGTTCACTGCCTAATAAGTAATTTTTTTGCTTCTCTGATAGTACTCCCTGGTTTCTCCCATAATTTAGCAATGCTTCCAATTTCTGTCTAAAATTGGTTGTGGGGTCCTCTCTTAATTTTTTATATATTTTAGGGTCTTCCAAAATTTTATAAACTAGGGTAGTGTAAAGGCCAGCATCCAAAACCACTGTTGCTCCGCCCTTGTCCGTCCTTTAATAACTAAGTTTTTATTGTTTTGAGCTCTTCGATGGCTTTTGATTGAGACCATATGAGATTTTGTTTATATTTCTTTAGTAGCTGTAGAATTTTTTCTAAAACAGCATTGCAACCATACCGAAGAAACGCAGGAATTCATTTTATTGGCTATAGAATTTCTCTTAGGTAGCAACTATTTCAAATTTGAAAATGGTTTCTACCTACAGTTGGTTGGTGCTCCTATGGGGGCTACTTTTTCGCCCTCATTGGCCAATCTCACCATGGCGTGGTGGGAACACCACGCCATCTATAGCGTCTATAATCCCTTTGCAGATGCTATGGTATGGTATGGGCGCTACATTGACGACCTCTTAATTATCTGGAGTCGCGATGTAGCGCTCATACAGCCTTTCTTTGACTACATCAATGATAACTCTTTCAATTTACATTTTACAGGAGTTTGGGATAAAATTGCTATTCCCTTTTTGGATATATATCTCAGGGGCAACATTGACTTAGGTATTTTTACTACCACGTTATACCATAAGCCTAATGCAGGTAATTCCATTTTAAAAGCCAATAGCTGCCATTCACCACATACAATCAAAGCCATACCATATGGGGAGTATGTGATGGCCAAGAGGATTTGCACCTTGACTGAAGGCTATAAAAAAGCAGAGAAAATTATAGACTTGAGATTAAAACAGAGGGGATACAACTATAAAAATTTAGATATGGCCAAACAAAAAATTTACCACAAAACACAAGCACAATTGCTAGAACCTACTAAACTAAAAACAAAACAGGGTAAAAATTCTATTGCCAACAAGGTAGTTTTTTCTACCAAGTATAGTAATAATTTTTGGGACATCAAAAAAATCTTCCTAAAAAATTTAAACATCCTGCGACAAGACGATACGCTGTAATAAAATTTGGATAGGGGTATAGAATGTGTTCCTAGAAGAGCTAATACCATAGGAGACATTATATCTCCAAGTACTTTCTTTGGCAATTCTCAAAACCTGGGTAAAACCTGGCTTTCACAAAAAGGTTTTTTTCTGTGTGTAGGCAGCCAGTGCGGCACTTGCAAACATGCTGCCAAAACCGCTAGCTTCACAGATACTAAAAATTTGAGCAATTACAAAATTAACCAATTTCTTAATTGCAACAGTACCCATGTTATTTACATTATAGAATGCACTAGTTGCCAGAAAAAATACGTGGGCAGCACTATACGGAAGCTGAAAATCCATATATCAGAACACATTCATTCCATAAAAAAACCAACAGGGACAGATGTCGGGCGCTGCTAGACACTTTCTAGAGCACCACCAAGGAAATCTCTCCAGTTTTAAATTTTATGCCATTGAACACATTATCCGTCCATACAGGAGCGGTAACTGGGTAAAAAAACTTAGACAGAAGGAAGCGTTCTGGATTTTAAAGTTAGGTACACATGTACCAGAGGGGATGAATTACCGTAGGGACCTCTTGTATATACATTGAATTTATTTAAGAATACAGACAGTGCGGTTAATTATACCATAAACATAGGTTTTTTGCCCAGCTTCACTATGAGCATAGATGCAATTTATATCCACACATATTATGCTATACAGGTTACCGTGTTCCTATTTACCATTCCGGGGTTTTGGCCCTCTATTGACTCTAGTCACGTATGTGTCATTTTTGAATTTTATTGGCTGTTATTTGTCTTATATACGACAGCAACACTTGTAAAAATTTACTGTGAACAAGGGCTTCTTAGCCCGTAACGCGTCAGTTTTGTCACGCTATGTGTGTTTTGTCAGTTAGCTGTCTTTTAAGTCTGCAATAAAGTGAGTGTTTATACGAGTATCTGGGTGGAGGATTCACTTGCGGTGCACTGCTGTGCTGAAACCGGATTGAGACTTCCGTTATGTTGTTGTTTGTAATGCTGCTTGGCCGGTAGCGAGCCCGGACTGTATCCACGCCACACCTGAGGTCTGCAAGGATTTATGCCCGTCTACAGTAGGTGAGCCACATATCTATTATATTATTTACAAAACCAATGTTGTGCTTCAGAAAGTCGTAAAAAGTAGTTAGGAGTATTCAAATCAATAAAATGATAAGGGTACCCAAATTTTTGCACCAGTCAAAATTTGGTTTAATGCATATTGCACATTTTGTGTTGGTACAATAAACCTCATTTCAATCCGGAAATATTACTGTGTCCATCAGTTATTAGATAAATCAAATTGAAATGGCTGTTGCAAACACCCAAATATTTAGAACTAAAAATTATTAAGATTAACAGGGGTGCCCAAACTTTTTCATATGACTGTTTATATATATATATATATATATATATATATATATATATATATATATATATATATAAATATATATACACACTTATAAAAGATGCAGATGTATAGTTATAACTCATATAGCATCAATACAATGTTTTTCCGTTTTCTTCATCGACTTTCAATTGTTTGAAATATTCAAAAAAAGCTCAAGAAAAAAGTGCTAGGACTCTAGTGCCACCTTTGGATGCAGTGTTTCTCAGGACACATCTGACTCACTGAGCCTTGAAATGTGACAGGGAGATTAAAACCAAGCCGGTACCCATAGACAGCCCATTTCAGGGCGCTTGTCCATCATTACATCTCAGCAGTGCTGCCACATGCCATGGGCATAACTAAAGCCATAGCAGCCATAACAACTGCTATGGGGCCCAGAGGGTTGAAGTAGCCCCACTCAGGTACAAGAACATTGTTTCTTTTCGGAGGGAATACATTTTTTACCATTCAAGAACATAACAAAAACTGTACATGTTTGGTATTGCCAGATTTGTATCAACCTGTAGAATACAGATAACATATCATTTATACCAAAGATTGAACACCGTAAAAAGAAAACATGGCACAAGTATATTTTCTTTCACATTTTGCCCCACTTAGAATTATTTTTGTGGTTTCCCAGTATATTCTATGGTACAGTGCATAACACCATTAATAATTAATCTTGTCCTGCAAAATAAAAGCCCTCAAATGTCTATGTAGATCAAAAAATTTTAAAAAGTTATGGCTCTCGAAAGGAAAAACTAAATAGGCCTCAGCTGAAAAGAGTTAAGTTTTTGTACCCAGGTGCTAGCACCATTTGAACAGCATGAAGAGTAGAAGGAAGACAGCAGTGAGCCTGAAGAAATGCCATCGGGAATTTCAGGACAACATTCACCAAGGGGTCTTCATACTGTAGCTCTCCAGCTGTTGGGAAACTACAACTCCCACCATGCATTTATATAATCTATAACAGTGGGCATGATGGGAGTTGTAGTTTCCCAATAGCTGGAGAGCCGCAGTTTTAAGACCCCTGATCCAAAACATCTAGGCCCTCCACCCACTACCAGTTCCTATTTTGCACCCTCTCACACTCTCTGAAATTAATTATGACCCCTAATAGTGCACTTACAGTAGGCAATGGCACCACTCCCACACCGCACTACCAGAGTCAGATGTCGGCAGCCTTGGCACACACTTCAAACTTACTTTCTGCAGCGATGTTCCGGATGTGCTAAACGTCTGTGGAGAATGTCAAAGCTACCTGCAGACTTTCTCCATTACAAATTCATGCTTGCCCTTCACTGCGCCAAACAAGAATATTTCATCTCCCTCCTCTCAACATTATAAAACAACCAAAACAACAATCAAAAGTAATTAATCTCCTTTGTTTGTGAGAGATAACACAATCTGTTCTCAAGCTGCAGTCCATACAGCTATTATCACTCCCTGCTCTCTATCTAATTAGGAAGGGAGAGTAGGATGGTCACTAGAGAAACCTGTGTGCACTCAGAGTTAAAAG
>JAODAL010049302.1:0-28290 GCA_025379985.1 Phyllomedusa bahiana
GAACCCTTCTTACATATGAGGGGGAAATGCATCGGGATCCTGAATGCGATCAAGCATAGGTTATTCTTATGCTTTGTAAATAGGCTATATCTTTTGCACATTGTGGAGTTGCTAGATGGGTCTATTCTTAGTAGGGTGATACAGGATTTATAGGGTGAGTCTTCCTGCACACGGGGCCGTCCTTTTCGGGACAACAACCTGGTATTCTTTGAGGAATTTCTAAGGGGTGGTAATAGGGTCAGTGTGGTCAACTTTTCTTTTCCCCTGAATCCAATTGTGTTGTCGGGGAATTGCTGGATTTACAGTGATTCGGTAGACCACCATAACATCAGAGGGAATTCGGCAAAACCATAAGTGGCTCCAAAAATAGAGGGGTCCAATCCACACATTACTAAGATATGGAGCCCTCCCCTATATCTACCCAATTTGTGAGTGGGTCTGAATGATTTGTGTTCAGGTGGATTAAATGAACACACACAGTTTTTTAAAAATGTATTAGCAATAAAGGTTATTTTTTTAATTCGGATATTAGTGCCTTCAGTCAGTGATAAACTCCAGAAACAACAAAATGGAAAAAAACTGGCAAAATACTTGTTACTATCATGTTACCTCACAAATATTTACTGGGTTTTCCAATACATATAATATTTTTAAATAGTACTAAAAAAAATCCAACTTATCTTGCCAAAACAAGACCTTATGCATTGATGTCAACAAAAATAAGAATGTTATAACTCTTGGAAAGCAGGGATAAAAAAAAAACCAAAAATGCCATACACAAAAATCATTGTGTCAGGAGTGGGTTAAAGAGGACAACCTCCCCCAACACTAGTTATACAGCTGACCCTGCCTTGGTGCACATTAGCTCATTGCATGCTACCCAAAAGCATCAGCCCTGAAAGTGTTAAAGTCATCATCATCTCTGCAATCCCTCATCTCATACACTTATATACATAAGTGCAATAAATCTCTGCCCATCTAACAGCCGTTGTTGGGATTGCTTTCTAAGGTATGGTGAAGAGTTAATCTCTGGACATTGTCACCCATACTCTTGCAACAACATCACTCCACACATTGGTACGTTTTGTAAAAATAATGAGCAATAAACCAACGAGCCAGCGACAAACGACCGTTCCTCAAAGTTACCACACTAGGGGGGGTCTGTCAGCGTGTCCAAATGCAGCCACAGGATGAATGCCCTAGGACTCTGATGCTCCGCCGGCGCCGCTTGAAACGACAAGGCTTCATACAAACAAACCCCTGGCAGTTCACCTACAAAACCACCGGTAATCGGTGCCTGAATACCCCTGGAACAACAACGCGGTGCAGCTGGACGGTGGGGAACGGATACGGAGCGGAGAACGCTGACCTGCCACCGGATCTCTTGGGGATCTCCCTGGTCCACGTTGCGGACCGGCCCACACACCTTACAAGGTACGCCAGGTTCTCCTCGACACCCCCTACGGCCTCATCTACTACAGGCCATCTAGGGGAAGCGCCTGATTTGCCCTGCTGGCGCTGGTACTGGGGGCCTACTGAAAGCATCCCTACTACAGACAGTCCCTTTACAGAAGAGACTACCACTGCCTATATCACCCAGGAATAACCTCCCCACGCCATCTCACTTAGTTAATCTGGACTGCCTTGACTAGGTTACACACGACTCTGAGTGCTCTCTGCTTCCATTAAGCCCATTAAGTCTTCTCCATCTTCAACCGCCCTGATATACCATGCCTAAACAACAACCAAAAACACAGGGTCGCAAAGGAGGCTCACTGATATGGTGCTAGCCAAAGTCCACTTACAGGCAGCTCTACGGAAGGTATTGCTTGCTCTACTCCATCCTCGGCATATTGGGCATTCAGAGGACTCCTGGCATCATTCACAAGCCCAGATCGAGAAAAGGGAGATGGGCCGTTGTTGAAGGATTCAGATGATTGATATGGACTGGAAACCACTTCCCATTAAAAGTATACCGAATAAAGAGGACTTTAAGTCCCTGGTCTAGAGGTCAAGGAGGCCTGTAGGTGAGATCGCAGCTATCCAACAAATCTGGTACAAAGGGCCTCTGGTAGGACCAGCCTGGAGAGGATCACGTTGATTACCCGAAATATGTATACCAATTTCAGCTAACAGTTTAATAACCAGGCTAAAGCTGTTTAGGGTGACCTATCTATCCACATGTGGACTTTGATAACTGGGGTAAGATGTAATTTTTCCGAATATAAAGGTATCCCTGATATACTATAAGACTATAGGATGACCTTAATGCTATCGCGGCTCCCTTTTCAATAATGTATCTGGGGGATACCTTGGAACGGCTCGTTTTCAATGGGAACTGTGAGCAAGCGCTCCACTCGTCACCTTTGGGGATTGGCTCTCGGCCATCGAGAAGGGTTTTGCATGCGGACTCATGGACTTTGTCATGTATAGATTTATTTCATTGGAAAAGGCCAGGCTCTCGTATAAGAGCTAGTAGCTATTTGGGGGACTCCCATCAGTTGTACTCAGATCTCTTCATGGATCACGCTCCAGAAACGTTAGAGCTTGAAGCACTTCTATGGTCACTGAACGAAAGAAGGCTCTCTTATAGAATGGGGCTTCCCTTTGTCACTTACAGCACAGAATGGTCGATCCGGTGACTTTGAGGTCATTTGCTGATCTAACTTCCTCTGTGTAGAATTAGACATTGCCAAACCTGATATATTGATTGGGATAACTTGAATACTCCTGTCGGCCACCAGAGCCAATCTGGAGTCAAAGTACGACGCAAAGAGCAAGCGTTCCCTCTCCCAGAAGCTTTCCTGTGGCTTCTCATCAAAGCTCCGGGTATGAGGGAGGCACAATTGTTTCGATCTTGAGGTCCAGACTCTCCCCAAGGCCCCTCCAGGATCTCTTACCCTACTGCCAGGGTTGTTTATCGTTTTGGTGATATAACTATGTGAAAAATGTATAGCTTAATTAACCAAGATTTGTAGCGTAGAGTTCCCTCCCTCCCCCCCTTTAAAATTTTTTTTTTCCTCCTCTCTCTCTCTCTCTCTCTTCCTCCCTTCCCTCCACCTTCCATTTCTCTCCTTCCACCTTTTCCCCCCTCATCCTGTTGTCTGCGCCCCCCTTTTTCCCATACCTATCCCCCCCCCTTCTTTTCCTCCCCCCTCACCCCCCAATCTTGCGATCATAGCATGAAGAAAGAATTTTCAGAGGTCGCCACCAGAGGTTGCTCCGATGGCAAAGTTCAGTGTCATTCCTCCTTACGCTGAGGATTTATTTGGGGTTAGGCTCTCTCTTTGGTGGGTTGACTTACCAGGCCAACAAAGTAAAATCTTTGGCCTTATCTATACAGGTATACTCTGCATTGGTAAATTCTGAAAATTATCTCCCATTGTTGGGAAGTTTTGTATTGCTGTTGTTTTTGCATGTGTAACTTTTGTCTCCCCATGTCTTGTCGTGTCTCTCCCCCTTTTCCTCTTGTCGCTGTCCTGGGACCTTTTCACTTGGCCTCATAGTGGACCCTCCCTGATGAACCAATGTATGGACGTATTTGAGCAAGGTCGGTGAGTGAATTTATTATTTATCAATGGCTAAGATCATTACATTTAATGGTAAAGGGTTTGAACTCGGCGGTCAAGAGGAGTCTCCTGACTCTGAGCTTAAGGCGAACTGGTGTAGATTGTGGCCTTTTATTAAGGAGACGCATTTGAACCGGGAAAAGGGAAACTTTGCTTTACGTGAAACTATCTTTAATCCAACTGTGTATGTTGCTCACAAAGCAGGAAAAGTGCCAGGGGTGGCCATTTTGCTCTCCTGTTATAGTCTAATCCAAATAACAGCACTCTATTCTAGATGGAGATGGCCGTTATGTGATTTCTGCAGGTCTGCTACGGGTTCCCCCATAGTACTCTGTAACTTGTATGCTCCAATAGCTACAAATTAATTTATAAAGAGGGGTGTGTTTTCAACAAAGTTCTTCCACGCTTGTTTGCTGCTACGCTTTATACTTGGAGGCGACTTTATTGTTGCCCTTCTCAGATACTATGGATAGGATGAAGGTCAAAGACACCCTCTTTCTCGCTCCACAAGGCAGGGCTTCTCAGACGAGAATTCGCGCAAACTGTTCCGCTCACATAATCTGTTTCGTCATTTGTGAGTTACACCCAACCTGTCTGATAGAGCACTATCTTATTTAGTCCACACCGCCATGGAAACACATACTCGCTTCGAACTCCTTTTTAGGAAAAATATCCAGCCGCTGCGGTCGGTGGTGGATCTCCTGACCTGGGTTTATAATAAGTGAGTTAGACCACGCCCCAGATTTTCCAGTACATTGGGGCTCCATCAGCGGGTCCGTAAATAAAAAAACTCGCATGATTGTCATGGAGATTAAAAGAGTCTCTATTGAAAAGCAACACGGATTTTGATACTGGAGAACCAGATCCGTTAAAGTTATTGAGGGAATATTTCTCTATTAACAAAGGTTCATTGTCCTTCAGGCAGGAGTGCTGGGGGGGAGGCGCATAAGGCGGTCGTTAGGGGCGATGTATAGCTATGAGCTCCCGCATTAAGAGAGTTTGGGTTATAGCCAACGAGGGATACTGCTCTGTGATGATTCAATAAAGAAATTAGAGGGACCCAAACCTAAGCACCATACCAAACTTCCCAAACAGTACTCTGAGGCGGATAAATTGAGGTTAGACTCCTTGAAAAAACTGTTAGAACTGGGACAAAAATGAAATGTATTATTAGATTCTATTAGCAAACAGATATTGTTGAATGCAGGCCATGAGTGGGTAATAAGAGACCCACACACTGCTGCCAAAACAATTACGCGCAGGGGAAGCTCAGCGAATGGAGCACCGCCAGGGCTATTGAAGGCATTGCAGCCTAATACACTAACGAGGCGATACTATGGTCATGACCACAGTTTAAAATAGTCCCTACTTTTCAAAGGACTTACTTCAGCATAAATGAGTTACCAGACTTCCCTCCATCGATCCAGTCTAGTCTGGATGCATGGCTCAGGCGCAGCTTCCTAGAGAGATGCAAATGCCTCAGCTCACATCGACCAGCCCCTAGTTAGCTAAAATGCCCCCAATATGAGGATGGAGGAGTTGGAGGGCAATAATGGAAAAGACCTTTCCACTGGGAAAGATCCTGGGCCAGTCGGGCATTACTGACCTTACTATAAAACTTCCTCCCCCAGTTGGCGGCGACTATAATCACCCTTGATTATTCCTTCATAAATGGCTCTCAGATTCCCCTGGCTGTGGTCTCACTATTTTATCACAATCATGCCCCAAAACTGTGATACGACGACCACTATGATCCACTGGCCAACTATCGACCCAATAGCAACTCTTGAAGCACCGACTTGAAAATCTTTGCTATACGTTACTCAGCGAATTGATGTTGGCACTGCCCTGGCTTCCCGCAGAAATCCACCAGGTTCAAGGTGGGGTTTGTTCTGGGAAGGCGGGCGTGGGACAACACCAGGGGGCAATCTGGACCTTGTGGAGGTGGTCAACAGGGAAGATCATAGGGAGCCTTCTCCTTGAGTCTCAGATACGGGAATAAGGCCTTTGACCGCCTGGATGAATTGGTCTTTACTGCTCGGCGACATGGAGGCCTTATGGAATAAGGGGTTCCTTGATGATGAGACAGGTCAGGGGGCCTGTATTTCTACCCCGTCAGCGTCTATTCGGCTCCCTCAATGGTCGTGTCCGCCTCTTTTACAGATCACGAACATGGAACCAGGAATGGGGATGCCACGCTCTCCCCTCTATATTTGTACTATGTCAGTAGAGCAACATGGCAGCTGCGTATTCGTTTGCAGCACTTCCCAGATATTTGAGGGATTTATGTCCTGGATCAAAGACTTATTAAATTGTCCAAGTTTGCTGACGTTTCTCGTTATCCCTAGTACTGTCATCACCCTATTCTTACCAAACCCTGCATTCCATATGGCAGCGTGATTTCGGTTTGACTCTCCGGTTTTAAGATTAAACCACTGGGGAAAAACAGGACGGGCCCTGCCGATCAATATACCTGAAGCTAGCGATCGCAATCCTACATACGATAAAAATATATTTTACAATACTTTTGGAATAAAAAGGATTCCCCTGAATTATCTTGGTCTTCCAATTAACAAACTCTTACTCCTCTGTAGATCGTCACCAATTTACCCCAAACTTTTCTCGTTCATCAGAAAAACTAAATGTATCAATGGCAACAGTTGCCACTGTCTGGCTTGGCAGAATAGCCAGCAGTGATAAATGACGCTGTTGCCTTTGCTACTTGTACCTCTTTGACGCTCTACAGTACAGATACCCGTTGGGAAGGACTTAAAGGCGGTCCAAGCGGGCTATTGATTACGGTTTATTTGGGGACCAAAGAAGGCATAGTGTCGAGGGAAGTTCTCAGTGGCTCGAGGCCCCATGAGGGGTGGTGCTTGGGTGTCCCAGACCTCTTGAAATACTTCTGGGCGTCACAGCTAAGACGTATTGTGGGGTGGGTCATCTCTGCATGCCCACTCCATCATGGGCTGAAGATCGAAACTACTTTTGGCATAGGCCACAGGAAACCTTACTCCCTGCCGGTGGGGGACCTCTCATCTGTGTACAGATAACACCGTTGCTGGGCACCATGGCTCTTTTTAAGGAAGTTTGGAAACACTTGCTCTACTGTTAAAACGTGTTTACCTGTGCTCTGAGTCGGTCACCCATGACTCGTCCTTTTACCAGCCCGGCCACCACCTCCCCGATAGTTTGTCATCAAATAGCTACTAAGCTTTGGTTGGGAAAGGGGTCTCTTTTCGGTTTTGCGGATGTGGTGGAACCTCGGACTAGGAAACCTCTAATGTCACTCTTGAGAACCTATAAAATCTACCTATTGAGTTAGCAAAGACTCCCAGCATACTATTATTATCTGCAGATCGGGCACTTCTTCAGACAAAAGTCGGGCTCAGATAGAGTGTCCGTCCCTGCCGTTTTGAGACTCTTTTGTGAGGAATTATCACTCCACTAGGGGGTTTCTAGTCTTCGGCCATCTACCAGATCCTTCTGGATCTGATATGGTGATTCCCCAATCACATACAATTATGGAGAGGGAGAGATGGAAAAAACATCTGGTCTGAACCCGCTCACAACTGGTAAGAATGGCAACCACATTTGCGGGGGAACCGGCGTGTCAAAGACTTTCCCCAAAAATATTAATGTGCTCACATAAGAGAATCAGCTATAAAGTTTTTATTATTTTTGGTACCCATTCCCCTTCTTGATAACATAAATTTAATCCCACAGTATCAGACCATTGCTGTAAATGTCGGGCTGGAGAGGGGAGCCATCTTTTCCACATCCTTTCGGAGGGAATGTGCACATATTCACCCTTATTGGGAGATGGTTTAGTAGACCTCCCATAGGGGACGGCGCTGGATGTTGAGGTTGGCACTAGACCCTAAGATATTTTTACTTATATTTATTGGCCACAAGACCTGGGCAAAAACTCTATAGTCTTTGGTTCTATACCTCCTCTACTGCCAGTAACATGTCTGATTGCACAAAAAATGGAAATCTGCCCCATCCGCCTTCTCTAGAAATGATCTTTTGCCATGAGGGTTCAGGAAACGTGCGCAGCTGGATTCAGAGTATTTGGCGGCCTCTCCGTCCTATGAAATCAAGTACACACATGATTCAGGGCTAGTTGGGATCTTTGGGATCACTATGCCACTACCGCCGGCATTGCTCCTTGGCACTTTGCTTCCTACTGGGGCGTATAAACAATACTAAAGGTCTCTCCCCCCCCTCCCTGGATGTTTCACCCCTAATGTGTCAACTTGTACTACGGTACTGATGATTTGTTACCTTTGATATTTCTAGCATTGTTTATTTTTATGCTTAGCTGGGTTGTACACGAACACATGACTATCACTGAGGGTCACCCTGTGATTTGCTCAAATGGAGACGTATTAGCGGTGGAACGAGGTATTGCAACCGAAATAGGTAATATGACACCTACTGTCATTGGACCACCACGCGCTTTCTTTGACAGTTTGTACTGTACTATTATTGCTCTGTGGAAAAACTATATCACTGTTTAGTGGCATTAATGTCGGGGTTGATTTACATTATTCGTGTACTTGCAAATGTATGTTACTTATATTCTGTTGGCTCCAGCACTATGAGCATGATGATGGTGTTTCTGTATGTTGAATTACTGCCTTCAGATGTTTTATGATGGAATACCATAAATATACAGTTGAAAGAAAAGTCTACCACACATGTCCTCCTTACTCGCCAGATCGAAGGACGCTATGGATTTCCCACAAGCCCCTTTCCCCTCTACGACTGCCCATACAACACATGATGAGAGGGACAGGAAGGACTCTGACTAATGATGATTCTGCCAATAAACTATACATAATTTTAGCGGATGCTGTTGCCTAATTGTATCTCTCCCTCTGAGATCCAAGAATTCCTGAAGTTACACGCGTCTACGCACTTTTTACAGATTCAGTCTGAAGGTCTCCTATAATTTGGCTCCTAAGAACAGTGGGAAAAAATGTGGTAGAAACGTCTTCAATCGGTTACCCATTGAGCCAAGCCACCTTGATTAATTCCCACATCAGAATTTGGGAACTTACGCGCTGAAAATCAAAAATTAGCGGGGACAAGATCGACGACCTAGAGAGGAAATAGGTCTCCGTCGTAAATAATCTGAGATTTATTGGCGCGCGAGATCCCCAGAGTCCATCATCAAAAGGACATTAATTACATTTTTGTGTATCAATTCTGCCCTTTGCCCTCTAATATCTCTCAATCGTTTGCAAAAGTAGGATAGAAGCTGCACGTATAGGACCTGATTCTACACATTTTCTGCCACAGCCAGAACAAAGAATCCCCACTAATCCAGATGTCTCTCATCCTGACACTAAGAGTAACGGCCCACGCCTGGCCTCATAGTGAAATGACACTGGACTATAGATTAAAATCTCATTATAAGGACCTTTTAAACGGCTTATATTGGCCCTGAATATACGCTGCGTAAGAATAACATTATTTTCACATGATTTTTTCAGCAGAATGTCTCACCAGAAAGCACAGACCTCTTTGCTCCTTTTATGCTCAGAAACTCTTTACACCGCAAAATAAAATTCGCTCTAATTTATCAGCCCACCTTTCGGATCTTCCACAGTGACGGTTTTCACTTCTCCTTAATTTCACTTCTCCGACAGAGCCAGGCGAAACCTAAAGATTCCTATCTCTCCCGAGGGAAGTCTCCTCAATCTTATACTATGGTCCGCTCAATATTTCTATTGTACCCAAGGTTCTCAAGAAATCGCTCATCTATCTTCTTCTGCGAAAAAATCGAGGTCATCCCTCGGACATTCCATATGGACCTAAGATGTCAGTTAGCCCCCTCAGATCTGTCCCGGACAATGGTGGGTTAACTGGGGGGGGCGGGTGAGTGGGGAGGGGGGCGTGGGTGAGGTGGGGTGCGGTGGGCGGTCATGGTGTGGAGTTTGGTCGGGGTTTGGGTGGGGTTTTTGTGCATCGGAGGGTTGGGGGGGTGGGTGGCGGTGCCTGGGGGGCACACGAGTACTGGGGGAGCCAAGGGTTCCCAACGGTGTGTGTTTGTGACACTTTGTTGTTAGGGGATGGGGGGTGTGGTGTGTTGATGGCGTGTGGAGGGTGAGAGTAGAGTATTTATTATTTATATATAGTATGTATATATTTTTTTATATATATTGTTAATTTTTTTACTTTTTATTTTTTGTTTGGGGTTGGGGTTTATTTAGTTTTTTTGCTCTCCCCCACCCCCCCCCTATTTCTTACTATCGGGCCTTTCTCTTAAGAGGGAGCTCCTGGGCAGAGTGGAAGAGCGGACAACTCCATTATTATGTTCGTTGACATTGCTATTTTTATATCGCTCTGCACGGATGTAAAATGGAGGTCTCTGTGACATCAATTCACAGGGGAAGTATTTTTGTTATCTCAACTGGAGGAATGCTTATGGAGTGCTCATTAGTTTTTGCATCATTTTCTGCATTAATTTACATTTTGGTTATCAGTTTTTGTTGTTGTCTATATCAGCGTAACTCCTGTTCGCATTTACAATGAGACAGAGGACCAAAACTACTATTAGTTCTCTGGGTGGGTTATATAACTTTCTACCCAAATTGATAATCTGTTCCGCTCTCATTAATATTTTATGAGTTTATAGTTTTCTTGGAATATTCATGGGGACTCCCCGCTCCCTTGCCTTAAGCGGATTATGGGCTCCCGTCATCATAATATCATATTAATAGTGGACATGTCTTCTATTGACCAGGAAACCCACTTGGAGGAGGCGCGTATTTTTTTTTAGAATGCAAAGGTTGTGGTTTTTGGCTCTGTAATATGGTTCCCCTTCAGTTTATAATAAAGGGAGGTTTTATTGTCTTGATCCACAAAAATCTTTAACTTATACCCTGTTTCACAAACTCATGATAACGGAAGGCAGATACGGTCGTCGAAGGAACTTAATTATCCAAATTGCTGTCTGAAATTATTTCCCTATATTAATGTTATATGGCCTTATCCGGTCAATTCCTCTTTTTTTAAGGATCTATCTACATACTTTCTAGCAGATTCATAACTAAATTTAAAGTCTGGAGGAGGGGTCGATTTTAATTCTGTTCATGACCTCACGTATCCGAGATAGAAAACCCCTCACCACATGTTAAGTAGGACAGGAATGACAGTGTCTTTAGCTAACTTTCAAAACTCAAGTGAACTGCTAGCACTTGGACGGGGTTGCAGAATCAGAGGGCAGAGTTTTCACTTTTTTTCCCACCCCACATAACTCAATGGTCAAGAATGACTAGTTTCTTCCTTTCACCCTACACTCCATTCCTAGTTGATGCGTTTACATTCTCGGGGATTTATTAATATCTGAATCATGCACCACTCATTCTTCAGCTTCTAGTTTTTTTACAGCAAGGACACTCGATTTTATTTGGAGGTTTCCGTTCTATTCCATCTTTTTCGTGAAGTTTTTCTAAAAAGCTAGGATGCTGTGTTAGGCTGGCGGGACGTAATTATGTATAGCAATATTACCATCATTGCTAATGATGGTGTATCATCCCTGTACTGCTGTGGGATTAAGGTATCTCGGGGTTTGGTTGGGTGTTACGAGAGGGGGCGAATATGTATTTTCGTTACACAGCGCACCTTGATAAAAAGTATCTACTAGTGATAAATTAAAACTTAACTGAGTTCACAAAATAAGTCTAGACCTTAATCAACAAATTATTAGCCCTCTCCCTCAATAGAATCGCAGAAAAGAGTGGTTATTGCCAAACAAAAGATAATGAGCAATGGTTGGAGCGTTAAAAGTAAAGAAAGCATCTCGTCAGAGACTCCTCTATGGGTGGCCAGCGAATACTATTTAAATTTGGTAGATAAAGCAGGTCGCCTTGGCAAATTTGCACATAGGGCACCATCCGTTCTCACCCGTATTTTAAAACTATTAAAACTAAGGGATGGTTCGCTAACTCATAAAGGCACTGTAATTAATAACATTTAGGGATTTTTACAGCAAACTGTTTCTGACTGTGAATGGAATTCCAAGAGGTATGGGGGGAGCCTCTTTGTGGTTGGGACAACTCTTTTGCTTCCATCTATATCTGATGCAGGCAGAGAGAATTTCTTTATTTCTCCTGTCGTCAGAGCGATGAAATTGTCAAGTGCTATATCCCAGCAATGGAGTAATCAGCAATAGAGCACCGGTCCAGTTGGTTTACGGCGTGTGTGCTGTAAATTGTCTTAAATCTGAACTCACCCCATCACCCCCTTGCCATAGTTATTTAATTATAGGCATGCAAGGCTACCCTATTCCTAATACAAGGATGAACTATGCTTACTTTTATAATGTTTTGCACAAACCCGATAATAGAGACATATAAATTAACTTCTTTCCTACTGGCCACATATCTCTCTCACTTATAATTGGACCTCATACTCTGTCTAAAATTTCCATTGCGGAATCGGCTGGCATTCTAAAAAATTCTCCTGCGGACCGCGGGCGAGGCCTTCCTCTTACACTCATCGTTTGTCGTTTACCTTGACTCTCTTGCTTGGTGGAGGGTAGGTTTTTTTTGTTCGGCAGGGGGGGGGCGGGTCAATGGTATGGCTTTTTGGGGGGCGTGCCAGGGGGGTGTGAGTCATAGTTTACGGTATCTGGTGTTAATCCTGGCTCAATATGTTTCCCCCTCTGATTTTATTACTATCGACGCCTGGAAAAGGCCAGTTGTGTGGGGGAGGTGCGGGGTGGGGTAAACAAATCGATGATCGCGGTTGTCTGGTGTTCTTACTATGGGGTGTGCTGGGGTACGTGGGGGATTTATTAGAGTGTTATATAGGGCACAGCCCTTTAGTGTGAAACCATTGTTCATCCAGCACCCCAAACTATTCACTGACGGTTTCCTCTCCTCTAGATTTTTTTTCTTGTCATCGAGGCACCCACCGACAAGGTTTGGCCCCTTTGGTTCACCGACTCCTTTTTTTTTTTAATTTGGCAATTCGAACTATTTTCCACGTTTTGTCGGCCTCTTCTTCATTCATAAAAGGAATAAAAATAGGCCCTTCGGAATTAAAAAATAAGCTCTGTTTGCCGCTTGACTTAATTTTTTTCTCTCCTGCCCAGTACAAGATTCCATATTATATAGATATATTAAAACCAATTTGGTAAACTGCTCTGGGTATAGGGCTGAATATTTCAAAAATCTCGGAATAATCTTAGATGTGGCCTCCCCCTCCAGCGTAATTACCCAACCCCCTTCTCCTTGTTCATCCTTAACTGTCCTGATTGCCCTATATACGCTCGTGATTAAATTTTTAGGATATTTTTCTATGATGATATATCGCCTAGATTCGTTTATACCTACCTTAACTACCCCCCTCTTTTTAAAATGGTTACACGCAGAATTAATCTGATGGAACCAATCTCCCCATTTCCCTTATGTCGATCGTCAACTCATAAAAAAATGGTTACAGAAGTCTTACCCTAAAACTACCTTTACCACTCCATGCAGACCATTCCTCTTTTAATCAAGAATTAAGATATCTCCTCTCGGTTGTCTGCCTCTTCTTCCTTGCTTTGGAGAAGCAAATAGACCAGATGTAATTGCTTATCATAGTTTTAGTATGCTCCGATTAGTATAATATGGGGGACTCATTGCTAAACTTTTGTGATTGGATTAATCAAATAGGTCTTCGAGGGTGGTTGGGGCGTCTAGTCAGAGGGAGTCAGTCGTGTCGGCGGGGTTATGGGGTGGGAGAGGTGGGGAAGTTATCAGCGAGGGTAACTCGCTATAACGAGTCAGGGCCGTGAGTCCCAGGGGCCCCTCGTCCGGGAGTAGGCATGCAGTTTTGGGGAAACCTGCGTCCCGATAACTGATATAAAAGGGTGTATTCTTACTGAAGGACACGAAACTTCTCGGGATTATGTGCCTGGAATGCAACCACAGCTTAGGGCTATCGGTAGGGTATTTACTTAGATAGACCCCTGTACCATCTTGCAAGATTTCACTTGTTAGGGCGGTCTACCCGGTAAAGTTTATGTGGCGCGGCCTTTGTATTCCCGATGGTTGTGAGACAGGGTTGGTTAAAGGGGATATTTTGGTCCTATAGCGTGGTGCGTGTGTATGTGTTAATGGACATAGGTTGTAGGGCGCGAGATTCGGGAGGGTTACGGAAGAGCGACCAGAGAGTTTTGGGGGTGTGGCACAGTAGGAGCATGAAATGCGGGGCATTGCGTACTTATCTATGCTGTTGGGGCGGTTTGCACCACTTTTTGGTGGCTTCAGAGGGCAGTCAGGTGAAGGGTTCATAAAATCTTAATGGGGGTGGAGGAGTGTTACGGAAAATTTTACAGGGCAGGGTACAGGCCAGGGGAGTGACACTGAGTGTGATGGTGGGTAGGAGTAGATAAGAGCAATGTATTTAAAGTCAGTTGGAAGTGTGGCGCCATTAGTCAACTAGTTCGAGGGTTGAATGTTGGGAATGGTCATGGATTAATGATTTTCACTTCGTGTAGTGCTGGGATGGGCACGGGGTTTTGAGCAGTTATTTATTACATTATTCGTTTTGTTTTGCGTTTCTTTAAAGTGCACAACATGTATGCGCGATCGCGCTGAGTGTTGGTGTTCGTTACGGATGACTTGGCTCTGAGCGGTCGATTGTGAGGCGTAGGGTTGGTCACAGCTATATCACGCGCGGGGGAATAGGTTCGATGCTACCGCTGGGGACGCTTAGGCTTGGGAGTTTGCGATGGTAAGGGGGTTTTACAATATGGGGTGTGCAGGGTACCGGACCTGAGGGAGAACGCGGGCATGGGAGGGGTTGATTACTGGGTTGGTGGCTAGGCTGTTATGCTTTTTTGACTATTATTCATTCGACTCGAGCAACATGATTGAGCATGCGGGGCCTTTCGGCTCCACTAATGGATCCTTAAAGTCTTACTTAACAACACCTTATTTTTTGACCTGTAAGTGGGTAGGCGTGCTGCCTATTTGGGGGGTGTACTCGGTTGTGAGGGGGTGATACGGTAGTGGCAAAGAGCTAGGTAGTTAAGTGGGGGTATTTGGGTGATCAATTCGATACTCGGCGGAGGTTTTTTTATCTTGTAATGAGGCTTGTATCTTTATGACAATTATTGTGTCCACAGTCACTGTATAATTATCTTCTATAATTATGCGGGTTGGTTTGTGCTGAGGGCATCAGTTTCTCCAGACAGTGAAATCCGAGTGTTCTATTATTGAATCACTAGGGGGTGTGTCACGTTTGTAGAACCCCTTGGTCACGTTAAGATGCTCGGGATGGGTTACAGGGGGTCTGTCACTTATTGGTATCTCCACTTGTTTGAACCAGAATTTTCCGAACGGGGTTTTTAACAAGTGCTGACCTTGGGCTGAAGGGCGGATCCTACCGTGTAGGGTATAGCTTAAACGCTTGGGTTTGGTTCTGCTTAGGTACTAGGGCATAAATAAGAAAAAAAAAAAAAAAAAAATATGATTAATAAGATCTGGGGATTAGGGTCGGGGGTGGGTGGTTTTGGGTCGTTGGGGTGGGACTTGCTGGTGGGCGAGGACATGAAGTCTTCGTCCCTTAGGCGGGTACGTGGCTCGTGGGGTGGCTTGTCACTGTGGATTGCGAGTGGCCTTCTTGGAGGACGGGGGGGGTAGTGGCTGAAGCCTGGGGGTGGGTGCGGATGGAAGTGCGAGCGGTGCTCAGTCGCGCAGTTGAGTGGGTGGTGAGAGAGATGATTGATTTATATCTATTGGGTTTGCATTGCATTTTTTGAAGGTGTAGTCGATGTTGTTTTAGGCACAAGATTGCTGTAATATCTGAATAGTGACCCACTTGGGGTTCGTTGAACACTACTGCCGATTATTATTTTTACATGAATCCAATAGTAACATTTACTAACATATAACTATGTTTACAATGCCCTGTTGCATAAGAGAAACAAAACATTGAGGTTAGTTCCCTCATAGGTGGTAAGAAAGTTTTGTGAGGCTGCCGGGTGACATCGACTTGTGCGGTGTGGAGTAGACGCGGCTCGTGTCTTAGGATGGTGATAGTAGAGCGGGTGGGACAGGCTGCGCGTGTATAGGGCGCTTGATGTTTTCGGGGTTGGAGTGCGTGGTCTTGCGTACTCTGTAGAGGGACTACGAGGGTGTGCCGTGCTAGGCTGTTGGCCGACAGCCTTCAGAGAGCATGGGAACACAACCTGTACTGGTCATCAGGCCCGCGAGCGTCGAGGACTATGGTTTTTCCAGTTCGGTAATTTTCGGTGATTATTGGGTAAACTTTTAGTCTGCCCAATGCTACCTGCATGGCTGAGGTTAAGGTACCCATTTCGTAAAAAACAAAATGGCTTTAATAAAGTTCTGGAGTTCACTGTCTGAGTTAAGGCCTCAATAAATTAATTCCCCATTTTTTGATAGTTATTTTTCTCGTCTGGTATCTCTTTTGTTGTAAGCATGTCTACGTTTTTACAGACATGTTGGTATTGTTTAACCATTTGGAAAATTCGTCCAGTAGAGGAATTGAAGGTGATATCCATTATTAGTAACCCCCTTTTGGATGCAGACGTTACATATGGATTTTGGTTGGTTGGGTTTTTTCAGTGTTCTGGTGGGAGACTAATGGAAATCAAAGGAGTTGCTGGGGATCGTGTAGTAGTTTAGTCTTAAGCTTAGAATGATAAACTGGATGATTCCCTCCCAGGAAAAGAGTGCAGGAAAAATGGGCAGGTCCAGATACCATGGGTCTAAAAATCAGATCCCACCCCCCTTCGAGCCTAAATGTTTGTTCATTTCGGACATGAGGTGATGCGATCAGGGCACGCGGGTGTGAGGTATATTAAAGCCAAATATAGCGCTTATGTGCAAGTCGAAGTAAGTATCTCTCAGAGTTACTATATGTAGATTTTCGAATTTTAAAACCCATCCCTCTAGTATAGTTTGGTTGATGTTAATTCCTGGAAATTATGGTTTCCCACTTGGAGATAAGGAATTAGAGGGTTTGGTCTGGGAAGGGATCCCTCAATCCTGAAATAAATGGACGGACAGAGGGTTTAAAGAAAGGTTTGGACAGTTAAGAAGGATCAAAGAATGGTTAGGTTCAAGAAAAGTAGACAAGTTGCTAATTTTGGATTTACAAAAAACTGATGATTTGTCGAGATAGGCCAGAATGAGAAGAGGGAATATAAAATTAGCACGAAGTTCCTCAAATGAGAGCAATCTCTTGTCCTGTTCATGTATAAGATACAAAGTTTTTGACTATTGTTTTTTTCTTTTTTTGTTTTTTTTTTTTTTTTTTTTTTTTTTTTTTTTTTTCCTTTTTTTTTTTTTTTTTTTTTTTTTTTTTTTTTTCTTTTTTTTTTATCCCTTTCCTTCCAATCAACAAATGAGGGTTTTCAAGGCAGCCACAAACTCAGGGTGACCAATAATGGGAGAATTTGCTAGATTGGGTAAGGTAAATTAAAATAAAAGACCTTGATGCTTTCCAGGCACTTATCGTGTCCTTCAGAGAAGATCTCCCTTTTATATGTTTAGGAAGATGGGGCAAATTTAGTATGAGTAGAGCAGGTAGTGACTGGGCGATACTAATCAGTTTCAGAGAGGTGTTAGAAAATAAAGAATTCCCTTTAACCCAGTCTAAGCCATGTCTCTGGAAGAACATCCTAAATTGTACTTCCTGATTTTGGGTAGGATTTAGTTCCCCTTTTTTTTTTAGGTAGCATAAAGTTTCTTGATTGCAATTCGTGGTCTTTTGCGTCTCCATAGAATGGAAGAAGAGGCAGACTAGCAGAGAGGAGATATCTTTATCTTTGATTAAAAAGAGAGGAAAGGTTGCATGGGGTAAAGTAGTTTAGGGAAGCTCAATCATTTTTATGAGTTGACATCGAGCCATAAGGGAAATGGGGAGATGGTTTCCATTGATTAATGCTGAGTGTATCTTTTTAAATAGAGGGGGGTAGTTAAGGGTAGTTATAAGATTCTGGCGATTTAATCTATAGAAATTCCTAAATATTTCACAGGAGTTTGGGGCAATAATGGACTGGGAGGTGATCAAGACGAAGGGGGGTGGGAATTCTGGGGGGGGGGGCAACATCTAAGATTTCAGATTTTGAAAATATTCACCCTGAAAACCCTGAGACAGTTTCCAAATTTGTTTTAATAGATCTTGTATAAATAGGGATATCTTGTACTGGGCAGGAGAGAATAAAAATTAAGTCATCGGCAAACTGAAGCTATTTTTAATTCCGAAGGGCCTTTTTTATTCCTGTATGAATGAAGTAAGAGGCGACAAAAACCGTGAAAAATGTTCATTTGCCAAATTAAAAAACGGAGCGGTGACAAAGGGCAACCTTGTCGGGTGCTCGCTGAAAGAAAAAAATCAGAGAGAGGAAACCGGCAGTGAATATTTGGGCTGTTGAATTGGTGTAAGGGCAGTTTTTTATAGTTGCAAAATAGACCAAAGAATCAAATGGTTGTAATTCGCGGTCTAACCAATCCCAGCTAACACTATCAAATGCCTTTTCAAGCGACGATAGTAAGAAAGCAGGGGATACTTGGTAGATGATGGTCTACAGTAAGGTTCTGTCATCTAAAATGGCTAGTACTTTTTGAATGTTAATTTCAGCCGATCTATTTTTTAATAAAATCTACTTGTTGTGGAGATATCAAGTCGTGGGGAGGATGGAGCCAGCCGATCCGCAAGGAATTTTAGGGACAGTAGTTTGATGTCTATGTTGATGAGAGATATGGGCCTGTAGGAAAGATGATAATTAGGATCTTAATGGTGTTTTGGCAAAACTTTAATATAAGCATTGTTCATGTGTTTAGGAATAGGGAGCCTTGCTTGAATGAATTAAATACTATGGAAAGGTGAGGGGGAGTTTCTGATTTAAGCATTTTAAAGAAACTCACCCGTTATAACCAATCTGGACCTGGGGCTTTCTGATACCCAGCTGGGAGATTTGATCTTACAATTTCATCCTCTGACACAGGGAATTAAAGGAAATCTCTCTCTGCTTCAGATAGAGATGGATGAAAAGAGTTGTCCAAACCACAAAGAGGGATCCCCATCTCGGAATCCATCGTCAGAAAACAGTTTGCTGTAAAAATCCCTAAATGTTTTATTAATTACTGGACCTTTATGAGTTTAGCGAACATCACTTAAGTTTTAATAGTTTTAATATTAGGGGGTGAACGGGGGCCTTTGCAAAGTTTGCCATGAGGCGACTGCTTTATCTCCAAATTTAAATAGTTTTCGCTGCCATAAGGGATCTTGCGAGATCTTCTTACTGCTACAACCATTGCTCATTCTTTTGTTTGGCAAATAACCACTCTTCGCGATTGCTTATTGGGGAGTTGGCTAAGAATGTTGAGTAAGCTAGACGTAGTTGTGAACTCAGTAGTTTTAATTTATCACTAGTTACTTTTTCAGGTGAGCTGTGTAAGATATAATTTTCCCCCTCAACTACTCTTTCCTGTTTCCACCAAAAGCAGTACTGGGGAGACAACCATCAGTTGCTTTGGTGCTATAAAGTCCGCACCAAACACATCATAGCGTTTAAAAATCTTCATCGGGTATGAGGTATGAAGGAAACCTCCATATAACTCAATCAGATGTCCTTCTGTAAAAAATCTGGAAGCTGAAGTATGAGTGGTGCATGATCAGATATTTTTAATCCACGATAGTAATCGCATCAACTAGGGAATTGGAGTGTAGGGAGTAGGAAGAATTAGTCAATTCGTGACCATGAGTTATGTGGGTGGGAAAAAAAAGTGAATTCTCTGCCCTCTGGATCTGGCAACACTCCATGTGTCTTAGCAGATTCACTTGAGTTGAAAGTTGCTAAAGACTTGTCATTCTGTCTTCTACAGTGTGAGGGGGTTTTCTATCCTCATGTGAGTCCATGACAGAATTAATAGTCCCCTCCTACTACTTGAAATTTGTTTGAATCTGCTAGAAGTATGTTAGATAGATCGTAAAAAAAAGAGGATTGGACAGTGTGAGGACCATATACATTTTATATGGAAATAATTCAGAAGCAATTTGGATAATATATTCGACCATCCTGCCTTCGTTATCATGAGTTTGTGAGACAGGGTATAAGCTAGATTTTTGTGGATCAAGACATTAAAACCCCCTTTATTATTAAACTGATGGGGACCATATACAGAGCCGAACCACAACCTTTGCTGCTAAAAAAAATCGCCCTTCTCCTAGTGGGTTTCCTGATTAAGATATGTCCACTGTATTAATTTTTTAGATGACGAGGACCATTAATCCGCTTAGCAAGGGAGCGGAGCCCCTTAATTATTCAAGACACTATAAGCATAAAATATTATGAGCGGAACAGATTTTCAATTTGGGTAGATAGTTAATACCCTACCAGAGACTATGTTGGTCCTCTATTGTAAATGCGACAGGACGCTGATTATAACAACAACAAAAACTGATACCACATAATGGTATTATGCAGAAAATTGCAAAATATATTGAGGCATAAATTTGCATGAAACAGGGGAGATAACAAAATACTTCCCCTGTGAATTGTGCTCAGAGGACCTCCTTTTTACATCGTGCAAAGAGAAAAATAGCAATGTCACGAACTTAATACGGAGTGTCGACATTCTCCACTCTGCCCAGCCCTCTTTAGAGAATAGCCACGATAGTAGAAAAGGGGGGGGGGGGAGAGCAAAAAAACTAAATAAACCCAACCACAAAAACAAATAAATAAAAGTAAAAATTAAATATATATAAAAAATATATACATATATATATATCTATATATATTTATATATATACATACAACCCACATATACACAATATAACTCATAATAAAAAAAGGTGAAAATTAAAAAAAAGGGGGGGCTTAAGGGAGAAAAATTAGAGGGAAAAAACTGGTTAAGACACATCATAAAACCTTTCATAAGTTCTTTTTAAAATAAAATTAAACTAATTAGAATTATAATGTCCACACCACATCGCTAATTTAGCAAAAGAAAATAGATTCTAGCAACACAATGGGATACTCAAGGTCGAGTCTGTGAGGAGATACGGACTCTTTGGTCCTTTGGAATGTCGGGAGTCTTCGATTCGCAGAAGAAGATAGATGAGCGTTTCTTGAGATCTCTTGGGTGACAATTGAGTATTGAGCAGACCTGGAGGAAGATTGAGGTGACTCCTCGGAGAGATGGGAATCTTTAGGTTTCGCGGGCCTCTGTCGGAGAAGTGATATTGGAGATTGACCGTCTTGGTGGAAGATCGAAGGAGTGGCTGGATAAATTGAGCGAATTTTATTTTGAGGTTAATGAGTCTGTGGCATAAAGGAGCAAAGAGTCTGGTTGGGGGGGGGTTTCTGGTGACTTCTGCTGCAAAATCTGTGAAGATAAATGTATTTATTTCCAGCGATATTCAAGGGGCTATTTAAGCGTTTAAATGGTCCTTAGATTGAGAGTTTTATCGTTATAGTCCAGGTAATTTCAACCTATGGCAGGCGTGGCCTTTCTCTTAGTGCAGGATGAGAGGGACATCTGTGATTAGTGGGATTCTTGGTTCTGCCAGAAAAAAGTGGTTGTAAATTCAGGTCCTATACGGTGCGCCTTCCACTTTGCACGATGAGAGATATTAAGGGCATTGGGCAGAATTTGTTAACAAAATGTATTTAAGTCCTTTTGTTGGATGGACTCTGCGGACCCCAATCAATTCTCAGTTTATTACGGACGAGACCTATTTTTTCTAGGTCGTCGATCTTGTCCGCTAATTTGATTTTCAGCGACGTAATTCCCAAATTCTGATGTGAATTTTCAGTGGCTTGCTCACCGATTGAAGACGTTTCTCACCATTTTCCAATGTCTTAGCCAATTGAGAGACTCAGAATGAATCTGTACAAGGGTGGGCGGTGGCCGTTTACTTCAGGATTTCATGGAATCTCAGGAGAGATACATTTAGCAACAGCATCCCGCTAATTTGAATAGTTTATTGGCAAAATCATCATAGTCAGAGTACTCCTGTCCCTTCTCATCATTTGTTGGCAGCGAGAGGGACAGGGCTTGTGGGTTATCCATAGCGTCCTTCTTCTGGCGAGTATGAGGAATGTGTGGTAAACTTTTCTTTCAATGAATTTTTATTGGTATTCATTCAATAAACATCTGAAGCTGAATTCAACATACAGAAATCACAATACATATGTCATCTGGATGCCAACAAGAATTAAGTAACATACTTTTGCAAGTACCCGAAATAATGTAAATACCCACACATTTGGCCAATAAAACAGTGATATTGTTTCCCTGAGCAATAAGTAGTACAGTTACAATCTGCAAAGCGGAGTGGTGGTCAATTGAATGTAGGTGTCCTTTACCTATTTGGGTGAAATACTAGTCCACCGATATTACGTCTCCTATTGCAACATCAAAGTTGGACCTCAAGTGGTGCAGGTTCGTGTACAACCAGCTAAGCATAAAATTAACGAATGCTAGAAATATCAAAGGTAACAAATCACACCGAGTCAAGACCACATTAGGGGAAAACATCCAGGGATCGGGGGGGACGAGTCCTTTTAGGTTTGTTTTTTATAAGCCCAGTTGGAAGCAAGGCCTAAAGCTAGGCGGCGGTGTGCATAGTGATCCCAAAGACCCAAATTGCCCTGAATTTGTGTACTTGATCATGGAGGAGGGCGTCAAATATCCATCCTGGCACTTCCTGTACCCTCTGGGCAAATCATTTCTGGAAGGCGGGAGGGCAGATTTCCCATTTTGGCAATTCGACTTTAGAGCTGCGTGAGGAGGTACCCCCCCCCCCCTTAAACCAATTGTCTAGAGTTTTTGCCCAGGTCTTGTGGCAATAAATTAAGTAAAAATTTTTAGGGTCTAGTGCCAAACCTCTCATCCAGCGCCTATCCCCTAGGAGGTCACGAACCATCTCCCAATATGGTGAATTTGTGCACATTCCCCAAAGGATGTGGAAAAGATGCGCCCCTCAGCCCGACATCTCCAGCTAATGGTTGATACTGTGGGATTAAATTTATGTATCAAGGATGGGGTATGGTACCAAAAGAATAAAAACTTTATACTGATTCTCTCTTTATTGTAAGAAGCACATATTGGAAGTCTTTGACGCACCCCTCCAAATGTGTTGCCATTCTTCCAGTGTGAGCGGTCAGAAGATGTTTGTTCCATATCTCCATGTATTTATGATTGGGAGATCATCGGATCTGGATCCAGAAGGATCTGGTAGATGGCGAGACCTAGACCCCTAGTGAGTGATATTCCTACCAAAGGATCTTCAAAACGGGCGGGTCGGTACACTCTATCTGAGCCCGACTTTTTGTCTTATGAGTGCGATCTGCAGATAAGAATAGTATGCAGAGTCTGCTAAACTCAAAGGTAGATTTTATTGTCTCAAAGGACATTAGTTTCCTTGTCCGAGGTTCCACACCATCCGCAAACGTAAGAGACCCCTTTCCAACATAGCTTATAGCTATTTTGTGACAAACTATCGGGGAGGCGGGGCGGAAAAAGGAACGAGGTCATGGGTGACGTCTCAGAGCACAGGTAATATCGTTTAGAGCAGTGTTCCATACTTCGCCTTATTAAGGCCATGGGGCCCAGCAAGGTTTCATCTGTACTAGATGAGAGGTACCCCACAGCAGGAGTTAGGGTGGACTGGGCCAGCAAGTTTTTCGAATCTCTGCCCATATGGAGTGGGCATGCAGAGAGGACCACCCACATTGCGTCTTAGCTGTGACGCCCGAGAGTATTTCAAGAGGTCTGGGCCCCCAAACACCCCTCACTGCTCGGAGCCATGAGAAACATCCCTCGGGACTCTATGCCTCTTTGGGCCCAACTAAACCGATATCATAGCAGCTTGGACAGCCTTAAAGTCTCCCACGGGTATCTGTACTGGCGGTAGAGAGTCCAAATAGGTACAGTAGCATAGGCATCAGCGTCATTTTCACTGCTGCTATTTCTGCCAAACCAGGACAGTGGCATCTGTTGCTCCATTGAGACATTAGTTTCTGAGTCCGTAGAAAAGTTTGGGGTAATTGTGAGATATACAGAGGAGTAAGATTTGTTAATTGAATACCATGATATTTCAGGAATTCTTTTTTCCATTGTATTTAAAAAAAAAAAAAATTTATTGTTAGCGTTTGATGTTGGCTTCAGGTATATTGAACGGCAGGCACGCCTCTGTTTTCCAGTGTTAATTTTAAAACCAGGAGTGTCTCCGAATTCACCCAGTAGGGAAGCAGGTTGGGTAGAGATATTGTGGCGGTGATGACAGGGAATAACAGGATATCGTCAGCAACAGTGACAATTTATATCTTTGTCATGGCAGAAATCCTCTAATTTCTGGATGCAACGAATAGCTGCTGCATGGGCTCTACTGACTTTACAAATAAGAGGTGGAGAGAGTGGGCATCTGTCTGGTTCCATTTATGATCTGGAAAGGAGCGGACACACCCATGGGGAGCCGGGAATAGACGCTGACGGGGTAGAAACTAGGCCCTGACGCCTCATTGTAAGGAACCCTTATGCCAAAGGCCTCCAGTGTCGCCGAGTGGAAAGACCAATTCAGGCGGTCAAAGGCCTTTTCCGTAAATCGAGGACTCGGAGTAGGGGCTCCCTTATCTTCCCTGTTGACCACCATCCACAGGTCAATGGCCCGCCTGGTGTTGTCCGCCTGCCTTCCCAGAACAAACCCCACCTGATCCGGGTGGATTATCTGCGGGAGCCAGGCAGCCAATCTATTCGCTAGGATCTTAGCAAAGATTTTCAAGTCGGCGTTCAAGAGTGCTATTGGTCGATAGTTGGCAGGATCAGAGTGGTCTCTATCAGGTTTTGGCAGGAGTGTGATAAAAGAGTGAGACATCGCCTGGGGAATCTGAGAGCCATTTAGGAAGGAATTATAAAGGGTGATTATAGTCGGCGCCAACTGGGGGAGGAAGGTTTTATAGTAAAGGTAAGTAAGCCCATCTGGCCCAGGAGCTTTCCCTTGTGGTAAGTCTTTCAGTATTGCCTCTAACTCCTCCATCTCTATTGGGGCATTTAGCTTTTCCAGGGCTGCCGATGTGAGCTGAGGCAGTTTGCATCTCTCTAGAAAGCGCCTGAGCAATGCATCCCGACTGACTGGGTTCGATGGGAGGGAGTCTGGTAACGCATATAGGGCTGAGAAGTAGTCTTTGAAAAGTTGGGCTATTTTATCTGGGTCATACCATAGGTTCCCCCCTGCATCCTTCAATGCCTGCGGTGCTCCAGTCGCTGAGTCCTGCCGTAATTGTTTGGCGAGCAGTGTGTGGGCCTTATTCCCTCTCTCATAATATCTTTGTTTAGAATATAATAATAGCTTTTCAGTTTTATCCAGTGCTACAGTTTTCAATTGGTGTCTAACCTCAATTATACGCCTCAGGGTCTGTTTGGAAGGATTTGCGGCTAGGTTGGTCTCTAGTTTCTTTAATTGAGTCACAAGAGCTTCCCTCTGGGCCACCCTATCTCTCTTAATGCGGGAGCTTAGAGCTATACATTGGCCCCTAACGACCGCCTTATGCGCCTCCCACAGCACTCCTACTGAGGGCACTGAACCTTCGTTAATAGAAAAATATTCCTCAATATCTTTACGGATCTGCTCTCTCAAATCCGGGCGTTTCAATAGAGACTCGTTTAATCTCCAGTGACATCTGCGAGTTTTAGTTATGTCCGCGCCCAATGTTATAGAAATCGGGGCGTGGTCTGACCACGTTATTTGACCCAGGTCAGAGTCCACCACCGACCGCAGCGCTGGGATATTTCCTAAAAAGGAATCTATGCGAGTATGTGTTCCATGCGGTGTGGAATAATAAGAGTAGGCTCTATCAGTCGGGTGGTGTACTCTCCAAAGGTCGAACAGGTTATGTGTGCGGATCAGTTTGCGGAATTCTCTAGAGAGCCCTGCCTGGGAGCGAGAAAGAGGGGTGTCTTTGACCTTCAGTCTATCCATAGTATCTGAGAAGGCCACATTAAAGTCGCCTCCAATTATAAGCGTAGCAGGCAACAAGCGGGAGACTTTGTTGAACACCCTCTTTATAAATTTAATTTGGGAGCTATTAGGAGCATACAGGTTACAGAGGACTATGGGGGAACCTCGGAGCAGACCTTGCAGAATCACATATCTGCCATCTCCATCTAGAATAGAGTGCGAATTTGGATTGGGCTATTACGAGAGAGCAAAATTGCCACCCCTGCTCTTTTCCTGCTTTGTGAGGCAACATACGCAGTTGGATAAAGATGTTTCACGAAGGCAAAGTTCCCTTCCCGGTCAAAATGCGTCTCCTGTATAAAGGCCACATCTGCACCAGTCGCCTTTAGGTCAGAGGTCAGGAGACGCCTCTTGACCGCCGAGTTCAACCCCTTAACATTAAATGAAATGATCTTAGCCATTGTAAATAATAATTCCACTCACCACCTTGCTCGTATACTTCCTACTCGGGTCAGCAGGGGAGGGTCCACTATGAGACCAGGTGAAAAGGTCCCAGGACAGCCACAAGAGGAAAAGGGGGAGAGACACGACAAGACATGGGGAGACAAAAGTTACACATGCAAAAACAACAGCAATACAAAACTTCCCAACAATGGGAGATATATTCAGAAGTACCAAGGCCAAAGTAGACCTGGAGAGGATATGGCCAAAGATTTTACTTTGTTGGCCTGGGAAGCAACCCTCAAAGAGAGAGCCTACCCCAAATAAATCCTCAGTAGGGAGGATTGTTAGCTGACTTGCCATCGGAGCCGCCTCTGGTGGCGACCCGCTGAAATCCAGCTTCATGCTATGATCGCAGAGATTGGGGGGGGTGAGGGGGAGAGGAAGGTATGGTATGGGAAAAAGGGGGGCACAGACAACAGGATGAGGGGGGAAAAGGCGGAAGGAGAGAAATGGAAGGGGGGAGGGGAGGAAGAGAGAGAGAGAGGAGAAGGGAAGAGAGGAAAGAAAAAGAAAAAAAAAAAGGGTTGTAAGGGGGGGGGGGGGGGGAAAGGGAAAACTCTCCCGTACTAATTTTTTAAATTAAGCTATACTTTTTTCCCAATTTATTTAATTTTTAAAACCCAAAAATTGAGTAACCCCCGGCAGGGGGGTTAAAAATCCTGGGGGGCCTTGGGGGAGAGTATGACCCCTCAATCACAAAAGTTCCTCCCATCCCGGGAGCCTTGAGGAGGAAGCCACAGAGAGCTTTTTGGGAGAGGGGAAACTGTTTTGCTCTGCGGGTACTTGATTTCCAAAATTTGGGCCCTGGGTTCCCGGGTCATGGGGTTTCAATTTCCCCCAAAACAGAATAACCGGGTTTTGGCAATGCTAATTCAACAAAAAAAGGGACGGTAGATCACAAAATGACCTAAAAAGTCCCACCGACGACCTTTCTTGGTCGCGGGTTAATTTGAAAAGGGGAAGCCCCATCTATAAGTAATCTTTCTTTCTTTCCCAGTGACTTTTAAGGATTTGGCTTCAAAGCTCTACGTTTTTTTGGGGGCTGTTTCCATGAAAGATCTGGGTACAACGGGATGGGAGCCCCCCTCAAATAGCACTTCTTTTTAAAGGGGACCGGTTTTTGGGCCATGTTTTTTTTCTTTAAAACAAAGTCATGGACCAGCAAAAACGTTTTCTTGGGAGAGTGCCCCATACCCCTTTGGACGGAACCCCGATTGGGGCTCTGTCCATTTTGGGTACGGTGGGGTCATGGGTTCCCCCAGTAAATTAATTGAAAAAGGTTTGGGCCCAGGGGTAGCCCTTTAGGGGCCTTTCCTTTCTTTAGAATTTAGGGATCCTTTTTAAATTTGGGTATTATTTTTTCTTCCCCTGTTTTTCAATTCCCCCAATGTGGGCGATAGGTCTCCCTTAAAGGGGTTTTGCCTGGTTATTAACTTTTAGCTGTAAATTTGGGGTACATATTTTCGGGGAAACATCGTGGGCCTCTTTCCCGGGTGTCTTCCCCGTGGCCCCCATTTTTTACAAGACTTTTTTTGGATAGCTGCGATCCCCCACCTTACAGGCCCCTTAAACCTCTAGGACCAGGGCCCCTTAAAAATCCCCTTTATTGGTAAACTTTGAGGTAGGTTTCCCCGTCCATGTCATCTGTATCTCCCCCTTTTTTCGTCTGGGCGTGAATATGGGCCCGGAATCCTCTAAAGCCCAATCCCGCCGAGGATGGGGTAAGCAACCAATTCTTTTCCGGGGGAGCCCGGCTTGTAGTGGGGACTTTTGGGTAGCCCATATCCGTGAGCCTCCCCCTTTCGACCCTGTTTTTTTGGGTTTTTGTTTAAAGGGATGGTTTTTTTCAGGGGGTTTAAGAAGAAGAAACCCCAGTACTGGGTTTTAATGGAAGAAGAGCACTCAGAATTTGTGTTTAAACGTTAAACAAAAGGGAGTCCGGTTTCTGAGTGAGAAAAGCGTGGGGAGGTTTTTCTTGGGGGATATAAAGGCCCCTCCTCTGTTAACTGCTCGTATCCCCTTCCCCCCCCTTTCCGTGCTGTTGTTTTCCCGGGGGATTCCAAAGGGACCGATTACCCGGGGGTTTAGTGGGAAACTGCCCCCCCCCCCGGGGGTTTTTTTTGAAAAGTTACCTTTTTCAGCGGGCCGGCGGGGCTCAGAGTCTAGGCAACCATCTTGGGTTGCAGCCGGGCACGCCCCCCGGTAGAAAAATTCTAAGGGTGGGAGCAAAAGGGGCCCTTTTATGAGCCCCAATTTGGCTCTGTGGCAACACGCA
>JAODAL010049303.1:0-28289 GCA_025379985.1 Phyllomedusa bahiana
TTTTACTTTTTTTTAAAAACCAAAACTGAATTTTAAAAATATAGAAAATAATGTAAGTTTGTATTGATACATAATATCATGCCTCTTATTGAGACCATCTGAAAACCGTGTTGTCAACTGATATTTCATAGTTTCATAGTTTCATAGTTTGTAAGGCCGAAAAAAGACGAGACGTCCATCCAGTTCAGCCTGTTGTGCTAAGGTGTTGATCCAGTTGTAGGCAATAACCCACAATTAGGTAGATGCCAATTGTCCTCTTTTTTAGGGAAAAATCCTTCCCGACTCCAATTGCAATGGGAAAAAATCCCTGGATCAATGACCCTCTCCAGAATCCAAGAACACTATAACTTTTTTATATTATTACGCTCCAGAAATGCATCCAAACCCTTTTTGAACTCTGTTAGTGAATTCACCATGACAAGTTCCTCTGGCAGAGAGTTCCACAGTCTCACTGCTCTTACAGTAAAGATCCTTTTCTATGTTTATGTAGAAACTTTCGTTCCTCAAGACGTAGAGGATGCCCCTTGTTCTAGATACAGTCCTGGGTATAATAAATTTGGGAGAGATCTCTATATTGACCTTTGATGTATTTAAAACATATTTTATTATGTCCCCCCGAAGCGTTTTTTCTCTAAACTAAATAACCCTAATCTTGCTATCTTTTGGGTACTGTAGTCCACCCAGTCCTTTTATTATTTTTGTTGCCCGCCTTTGTACCTGTTCAGCTCTACAATGTCTTTCCTGTGCACTGGTGCCCAAACTGTACACAATATTCCATGTGTGGTCTAACCAGTGACTTGTATAATGGGAGAATAATGTTCTCATCACGTGCCTCTATGCCCTTCTAATGCAACCATAAATCCTATTTGCCTTGGCAGCTGCTGTCGGGACACTGGCTGCTACAATTAAGTTTACTGTCCACCAGATTCCCAAGTCCTTTCCATGTCACTTTTACCCAGCCTTTTTCCATTTAACATGTAGTCATGTAATGGATTTTTCCTCCCATGTGCATAACCTTGCATTTTCAGTGTTAACTCATCTGCCTTTTCCCCTGCCCAGGCCTCCAACTTATCCAGATCCCTTTGTAAAAACACATTATCCTCTACTGGGGTTGATTACTTTACAGAGCTTTGTATCGTCTGCAAGATCGATATTCTACTGTGCAATCCATGTGTAAGATCGTTAAGGGAAAATGTTAAAGAGGATAGGGCCCAATACTGACCTTTGTGGTCCCCCACTAGTAACAGCAATCCAGTCAGAGTATGTCCATTAATTACTACCCTTTGTTTTCTATCAGTGAGCCAGTTGCTTACCCACTTGCACACGTTTTCCCCCAGTCCAAGCATTCTCATTTTACTTACCAACCTTTTATTTGGCACCGTATCAAATGCTTTAGAAAAATCTAGATATATGAATCCAGTGCCTCACCCGATCCAGTCTAGCACTGACTTCCTCATAGAAGCTGATGAGATTAGTCTGACAAGACCGATCCTTCATAAAACCATGCTGGAACGGCGTTATACATTTTTTTTTCGTGAGATACTCCCGGATAGCATCTCTGAGAAAACCTTCAAACATTTTTTCCCACAACAGAGGTCAAACTTACCGCCTATAGTTTCCAGGATCACTTTTTGACCCTTTTTTTAATATTGGCACCACATTTGCTATGCGCCAATCCTTTGGGACATACCCCGTTATTAGACAGTCCATAAATATTAAGAATAAGGGCCTATCTATGACATCACTTTAACTCCCTTAGGACACGTGGGTTTTGTGCCATCTGGTCCCGGGGATTTGTCTATTTTAATTCTTCTTAAGACGGGGAAACTGCACTTCTTCTTGGGTAAGACAAGAAACTTTTAAAATTGGAGTTTTACCTCATCCCTCTGTTCAACAGGGGAAACTCATCTCATCCCCGGGAAATACAGTGGAGAAAAAGTGTTTAATGGTTTGCTTTTTTTCATCGCCCTCTACTGTCTCTCCCTCAGTATTTTTCAAAAGGGCCAAAAATTTTCTGTTTTAATTCTTTTTACTATTTAAATATTTAAAAAATATTTTGGGGTTAGTTTTACTTTTTATGGCGATATGTCTTTCCGTCTCCAGCTTTGCTTCCTTTATCTTTATTTTACACACTTTATTTTTTTCCCTATAGCTTCTTAGTGCCTCTTCACTACCCTCCTGTTTTAGTAGGTGAAACGCTTTCTTTTTGTTTTTTATTGCCTCTTTTACATCCCTGTTGATCCACATTGGGTTTTTCCTGTTTCTAATTATTTTATTACCATAAGGTATGTACCTCTCACAGTGGTAGCCTAGGATGTTTTTAAAAATATCCCATTTATTATTAGTTCTGCCATATTTAAACACATTGTCCCAGTCAATACAGTTTAGGGCAGATATATCCAGCAGGTTTCTCTGCTCACTAATTTTTTCTTGTGGTCTCCCCCTCTGATTGGTCTAAATACCCTCTCTATGCCTAGAAAGGAAAAGTCAGATACATCGCCTCCCTGCTTATCAATAAAATGTTTAGATGCCATAGAAATCCCAGTGGCCAATGGCAGACCAATATCAGAAAGATGGTGGCGTATTCTAACCTTTAATGCCATTGATGTACACCCGACATACTGTACATTGCACAGCGTGCAGGTAATCAGATACACAACAAATTTGGTGTTGCAATTAATATATGATTTTATATCAAAAACCTTTCCATTTGTTACAGAAGTAAATTTACCAGCAAGTTCCACATACCTGCACGTTATGCATGTTGAATGGCCACATTTATATGAGCCGCATTGTGTCAACCAACACTTAGGGCGACATGTATGAAGATCGGCGGGATTTTTAGTGAAAGCTGCACCTCATTTATGTCGGTGCTCGAGGTGCGCTCATACATGCGTATAAAGTTCCCTGCGCCTCGCCAGTGTGTGAGGCGCAGTGTGGAACTTAGGCTCAGAAGGACTGCGCCTCACCTGTATATAAATGGATCATAAGATTCACCGCCAGAGGAGGTGCGCTCATACATGTGGTGTTAACTTCCCTGCGCCTTGCTTGTGTGTGAGGCGCATTGCGGGACTTAGGCGCATTAGTAATGCGCCTCACCCGTATATAAACAGGTCGTAATATTCACCTGCCGTTGCTGCCTTCTATTCAATAGGAGGATTCACATCTGCTATGGAGCCTGCTAGGCGAGATTGGTTATCCATGAACATTCCACTGCATTTGGTGAAGGAGGTTATGGACTTGCTCATGTGTCGGGACCGGCCTGATACGCCATCTGCGTATGGGGACACAGACCACAGTGATCCCCAGCCGTCTTGTTCATATGCTCGCTCACCACATGAGACTCAGCCGTCTGGCTCCTCAGCCATTATTCCACCTGCTGCTTCTGCTCCCCCTGGCTCTTTTGGGGCCTCTGGAGAGTCGCAAGGGGCAGGGCGCAGCAAGAGTCACAACTTTTCTGCCATGGAGAATCAGATTCTGATTGAGGAGGTAAGTGATGTGTCCAGCTGCAAACTAGTTGGCAATTGCTCCATACTAACTGCTTTGGGTAATGTTTCTCCAAGCAGCTATTTGTGTCCCAAAGGGTGCTATGTTGGGTTGATGGGGATGTGGCCTCACTCCTTCCAACCACATTTTGGGTTGTGGTATGTGGGAAGTATTGTGGGTGTGTTTTCATTGTGCCTTATTTCTGTGGGCCCTTAATAGATGTGTTTTGAAGAAGTGATGCAGTTTACATGAAGTCTAATCATTGGGCCGTATCCTCTTTAATATTTTCATTAATGATCTTACACAGGGATTGCACAGTAGAATATCGATCTTTGCAGATGATACTAAGCTCTGTAAAGGAATCCACACAATGGAGGATAATGTGTTATTACAAAGGGATCTGGATAGGTTGGAGGCCTGGGCAGAAAAGTGGCAGATGAGGTTTAACACTGATAAATGCAAGGTTATGCACATGGGGAGGAAAAATCCATTACATGATTACATGTTAAATGGAAAAAGGCTGGGTAAAAGTGACATGGAGAAGGACTTAGGAATCCTAGTGGACAGTAAACTTAACTGTAGCAGCCAGTGCCAGGCAGCAGCTGCCAAGGCAAATAGGATCATGGGGTGTATTAAAAGGGGCATAAATGCACATGATGGGACCATTATTCTCCCACTATACAAGTCACTGGTTAGACCACACATGGAATATTGTGTACAGTTTTGGGCACCAGTGCACAGGAAAGACATTGTAGAGCTTGAACAGGTACAAAGGCGGGCAACAAAAATAATTAAAGGCCTGGGTGGACTGCAATATCCAGAAAGATTAGCAAGGTTAGGGTTATTTAGTTTAGAGAAAAGACGGCTTCGGGGGGACATAATAAATATGTTTAAATATACAGTCATGGCCAAAAGTTTTGAGAATGACACAAATATTATATTTTCACATGATCTGTTGCCCTCTGGTTTTTATGTGTGTTTGTCAGATGTTTTTATCACATACAGAAATACAAGTGCAATCATATGATTAACAAAAGCTTTTATTGACAGTTAGAATGAGTTAATGCAGCAAGTCAATATTTGCAGTGTTGACCCTTCTTCTTCAGGACCTCTGCAATTCTCCCTGGCATGCTCTCAATCAACTTCTGGACCAAATCCTGACTGATAGTAGTCCATTCTTGCACAATCAATGCTTGCATTTTGTCACAATTTGTTGGTTTTTGTTTGTCCACCTGTCTCTTGATGATTGACCACAAGTTCTCAATGGGAATAAGATCTGGGGAGTTTCCAGGCCATGGACCCAAAATCTCTATGTTTTGTTCCCTGAGCCATTTAGTTATCACCTTTGCTTTATGGCAAGGTGCTCCATCATGCTGGAAAAGGCATTATTGATCACCAAACTGCTCTTGGATGGTTGGGAGAAGTTGCTCTTGGAGGACATTCTGGTACCATTCTTTATTCATGGATGTGTTTTTAGGCAAGACTGTTAGAGAGCTGTTCCCTTGGCTGAGAAGCAACCCCACCATGAATGGTTTTTTGGTGCTTTACAGTTGGCATGGGGAACAAACTGGTGGTATCACTCACCTTTTTCTTCTCCGAACAAGCTGTTTTCCAGATGTTCCAAACATTCGGAAAGGGGATTCATCAGAGAAAATGACTTTACCCCAGTCCTCAGCATTCCACTCCCTGTACCTTTGGGAGAATATCAGTTTGCCCCTGATGTTTTTTCTGGAGAGAAGTGGCTTCTTTGCTGCCCTCCTTGACACCAGGCCTTGCCCATGAGTCTCCACCTCACAGTGGTGTGCAGATCCCACTCACACCTGCCTGCTGCCATTCCTGAGCAAGCTCTGCACGTGGTAGCCTGATTCCAAAGCTGGAAACACTTTTAAGAGATGGTCCTGGCGCTTGCTGGTCTTTCTTGGCGCCCTGGAGCCTTTTTTAGCAACAATGGAACCTCTCTGCTTGAATTAGTTGGTGATGGGGTAGTTTGTTGTGTGGGGTGGAATCTTTCTAGGTGCGTTACTCTTCCCTGTTAGGGCAGTTTTGTGGAGTGCATGATGACTTTCACGTGTTTCTTTAGAGAAACCATCGTTAACAGAAGAGAAACAATGATGCCAAGCACCAGCCTCCTTTTAAAGTGTCCAGTGGGGTGATTCTTTTCTTAATCATGACAGATTGATCTCCAGCCCCCGTCCTCCCTCAACACCCACACCTGTGTTAATGGAGCAATCACTGAAACAAATGTTAGCTGGTCCTTTTAAGGGAGGCCTGCAATGAAGTTTTAATTGTGTTTTGGGGGAAAAAGTTCATTTTCTAGGCAACTATTGACTTTGCAATTAATTGCTGTTAAGCTGATCACTCTTTATAACATTCTGGATTTATATAAAAATTGCTATTATAAAAACCCTGAGGCTTTAACTTTTTTAAAAATTAACATTTGTACCCATTCCAAAACTTTTGGCCCAAATGACTGTAGTAAGGGCCAATATGAGATCTTGCAAAAAGATTTATTTACACCCAGGACTTATCTAAAAAAAGGGGGCATCCTCAAAGTCGGGAGGAAAAAAAGTTTCTACATAAACATAAAAAAGGGATTCTTTACTTTAAAGAGGGGTGAAAAACCGTGGAACTCTCTGCCAGGGGGAAATTGTAAATGGGGGAATTTTCACAAACAGAGTTCAAAAAAGGGGGTTTGGGAAATTGCTTTTCTTGGGGGGAGTGATAACAATAAAAAAGTTAAAAGGACTATTTTTCCGGGAAGAAGGGCTGGATCCATTTCTAATGAAATATAACAAAGGTTTTTAGTGACTAGGATTCAAAGGGGGGGTCTTTGATCAGGGATTTATTCCGTTTGGGCCAAAATTGGGTTGTCGGGAAAGGGGAATTTTTCCCAAACATGGGGGCCCAATTGGCTTCAAACCTCAGGGGGGTTTTTTACTTTCTCGGGTCAACCCCTTTTAAACCCTTTGAAAACACTTTAATAAATTGGCTAAACCCCTTTGGGTTTGGCGTATGTTTTTTTTCGGCCTGAAAAACATGTAATTTATGAAATTTGATATTGTGTGTCCTGAGCTTTGAAGGGGTTTTTTCCCCCCATGAATTTGCAGTTTTTGCCTCCTGCTTTTAGCTTGTGTTTTGGAAAATTTTTAAATTCAGCCTCATTGTGCAAAGGCTGTTTTTTGGGAAGTTAATACACCAATTGCTTTGGGGGGTAATTGCTTGTCTTAAAGAAATTGTTTTTTTTTTTTTACAAAAGATTCTGACCGGGTTGTGGCGCATTTTTGGCGGGGGCGGGGTAACCCGGGGGGCTGTTTTGGGGGGGGTTTTAAAGGAAGGGCGGGTTTTGGGTTTTTTTTGTTTTTTGGGCGGTCGGAAGGAGTTTTTTTTTGTTTGGTTTTTTTTTTGGCGGGGGAGGTTTTTTCCTTTTTTTTCTTTTTTTTTGGTTTTTTTTTTTTGGGTTGGACCTCAAAAAATTTGATTGGCCTCAAGGAAAGGGGACCCAAAACCCGGGTTTTTTTCTTTTTCCAACGGGGGGGTTGGGGCCCCAAAACCCCGAGTTTCAAGGGGTCCCATTAGGGGTAATTTGGGGGCTTTTGATACCCTGAGTTTTCAAAACCAGTAAGTAGAAATTGTCTTAAAGGGCTGTTTGGGAAAAGAGGGCTTTTGGTTGTGGGAAGGGTGGGTTTATCTTGAACTGAAAAAACTTTTTCTCCAAGTGGATCTTTACCCAAAGGGAAATGTTGTGCGGGGTTTGGCCCCCCTCAAAGGGTGAACACACTCTTATCAGGTCCCTTCAAAGGGCCACCATGCCCTGAAAATGGTCCCGTGAAATTGCCCTTATTTGGGCCCCAAAAAGTGAAAAATTTTTGGGGGCCCCTCATTTTTCCGTTTAGGGCTGTGCTTTAAAAGAAAACCTCAATTGGAATTTCCTTTTTTTAGGGGGTAAAAAAAGCCCTTCTTACTTGGTGTCATTTTAAAACACCCAAAGGCTTCCTTTTTTTGTTTGAATTTTGGGGCTTTTATTATATTGTAAGACACCTTTTTTCCCTTGCTGTAATTTACTTTTCACAGGGTCTGCAAATGGGGCGGACTCAAAGGGATTGTTAACTTAAAAATTTTTTTGGGTTTTGGGAAATTGCCGAATTTTTGGGTTTGCAAAAATGCCCTGATTTTGTACATTTTACTCCTTTGCTGACCTTCCCAAGGGCTTTTTTGTCCCAGGTACTTAAGTGTTTCAAACGTGCGTTGGTACTTTTTCCGGGTTACACATTTTAAACCCGGCCTTTTGGGAAACCTGCAGTTGTTGGTTTACTTGTCAAAAATTTTTTTGTTGCAAAGCAAAACTTTGTTTGTGAAGTTTTATCCCCCTTCTGTTCAACTTGGAAATTATTTTTTATTTTTTTTTGGGAAATTTCCTTTTCCCCACACAACTTTAAACCTGTGAAAGAAGTTTAGCTGGACAAAAACAAACGGGTTAATGTGGGGGCGTTCCCTGATTAGGGAAAACTAGGCGTGTGTAAAAGGCCCTGGGTTTTGCCCAAATAGTTTGTATTTGGCACAGCACACCATTGCAGCTAATTTGTCACCTCCCCCCCACACTTTCACCCTTTAAAAAAATTTAAAAACTGAATTTCCCAAATCCTGTTAAATTGCTTTGTTTCCCTGGCCCCAAAACATGTCCATTTTAAATGTTTTTTGGGGAAACCTCCCGACCGCTCCCCTTTAAACCCCCCGCCCCCACCCCCCCCCCTCAGGCCACCTAACCCCCCTTGGGTTTTCCCAGTCCAAATTCCTTAATTGTTGAAGGGGGTTTGCCTTCATCCTTTAAATCGCAATCGTTTTTGGTTTACGGGCCATTTTGTGTTTTTCCCTTGTTATTTTTACATTGGGTCCAAAAACTTTCTTTGCTCCTTGCTGACCAAAGGGTAAAAAAGGGAATAAATTTTGGGTGCCAAATTTTGGTCTGTTTTGTCATCCCTGAATGTTTTCTGCAAATTTATTTCCTCCCTTTTTTTTCTTGTGGGTAAAAAAACCAATGTTGAAGTTCCCGTGCCTGCGTTTTCAGCAGCAATGCGGTGTAGCCTGGTGAAGGTCCGTGTGGGAAACCCGGGCCCAAACGGAGTTTTAAAACCCAACAGCCCAGTTCAAATGGGGGAAAAATTTCCCCACATTTATATTTCCCGGCTTTAGTGAAAAAACCGCAGGGAGGCCGGTGGCATAAAATTTTCCGGGGGTCCTGGTTAGTTTGGGTTTCTGTCCAAATGGGGTGAGTGGCCCCTGGGAGCTTGGGCATTCAGACCCCCCAGCGTTGCTTTTGGATGGCTCGGGATGGGGAAACTGTTTCCTATACACCCCGGGTTCAAACATCCCGGGTTAGCACCAGGGGGGAAGTTTTTAAGGGGCATTGAATTTTGGAGACGGTGCCGCTTTTCCAAATTTAAAAGGCACCCTTTTCACCCACTTCCATTTTACTTTTTTTCAGCCCCCATCCCAGTGGTTTGTAGAAAAAGGGTTTGGGGCCTGTCCCCTTGGGGCTGGGGCTGAGGTTTCCTCCTCCACCCAACCACTTTCCCAAAGAAAGGGGGTAAAAAAAGGGGCCCAAAAAGCGTCCCGGGGCCCAACAACCCTTTAAAAACCATGTGGGTACAAAGGGCTTTTCCTTGGGTTTTTTGGGGGGGGTAAAACCAAAACCAAATGTTTGGGTTGTGGGAGTTTTTTTGGGAAAAACTTTTAAAAGTTGGGGTTTTGGGGATTATTTTTATTGATCAACTATAAAATTTGGAGCCCCTTGGATTTGGGCCCAAAATTTCTGTTTAATCTCCCAAAAAACCCAATTTTTTTCACCCCAAAAGGGTTGGGTTTAAATGTGTGATGTTTTGGGGCGTTTTTTTTTGCCTTTTTTATAAATTTGGGCCACTTTGTCCAATGCACTCCCGGGAAAGTAGTAAACTGAAATTTTAAAAAATCAAAAACACAAATCAGGGGTGTTTTAATGTTTATTACCCAAAAAAAAACCCTTTGTGGGTAAAAAATTTGCCTTTCAAAAACAAAAAAACAGGGGCTTAAACCAAAGCCCCCAAAAGCTGCCCTGGCTTGGATTTAAAACCAAAAAGGGCCCCCTTTGGCACTTTGATAGCACAGGGATTTGGGGCCCAAATTAGTGGGGCCTTTCCGGTCCCCCGGGCCCTCATGCCCCCAGATAGCACGGACACCCACGAACCTTCACAGTGTTTTGTTTTGGGGGAAAAATGCAGATATCAGCTTGCAATTCGCCTGAACCCATCCCGGTCTTCAAAAGCGGGTTTGGGCCCCAAGCCACAAAATTGCCTCCACCAAAGCAAAACTTTACAAGCTAGCCCCACCAATGGCCAAACTTCTTACTGTCCTGTAGTCCCTAGGGTCCTTCCTGTGTTGTGTGGCAGACCGTCGACTCTCACACCCCCGGGGTTTTCAAAAAGCAAGTGGCCCTTTGGGTTTGGCAGGGGCCCCACCATTTTCCCCCTTAGACCAGGTTTGGGCCAAAGGGCCCTAGGAAAAACCTTTTGAAGAAAGGCAGCTTCCCCCGGGAATTGGGCCTTTAGGGCAACTGTGCCCCCTATCCGATTCCTTCCAAAAAGCTCATTTGAGTTCATTGCCCAAAACAGGGAAAGTTGCCAGTCCCGAAAAAGTCCTTTTTGTACACCATCAGAGGATGATCCCAATGTGTTATCCAAATCCCCGGGGGCCCCTCTTGTTCCTTCATTTTTAGAGAATACCATTAATCTACCCGCACCGTCTCAGGGTGAACCTTAAAAAAAAAGTCATTGGGTGAAGGTTGCCCCCGCACCCGTCGGGCCCCCTCCCCGATTAGGGCCGTGCTCGGGTTTTGGGGTGGATCAACCCTTCCGGGCCCCCTGGAAAGGGGGTTTCTTTGGGGCCGGCAAACGGGGGCTTTCGCAGATTTTTGTGCTTGTGGGAGTATTGCACATGCCAGGAAATATCTTGCAGCAAATTCGGGTTTTTTTAAAACAATAATTTCCAAACCCCCTGAGGGTGTCCAAACAACGGGGAAAAGGGGGACTTTGGTACACCCAAAAACACAACCAACCCCGGGCCTTAAAAGCTTGGGGGGGCCACATTATTTCCCCTTTCCTTCTGTGAGTTTTGGGGGTTTTAGGTAGGAGTCGAGCCAAATGGTAAGGTTTTTTAAAGCGGGGTCTCCAAGGAGAGAGAAACATTAAAAATGATAACAAACAAAAACCAAACAAGTTGCCTTTGGGCCCAAACAATGTCACTACTTTAACCCAATTTTGAGGGCCTGGGGTTTAAATCCCCTCCCGATTCATGCTGGTTTTAAAAATTTAAAATTTGGGTGTTCTCCAAAAAGAAGGAAAATCATGGGTTGGGGGCCGGGGAAAAATTTTGGAAAAAAGGGTTTGTGGGGTTTATTTCCCCTTTAGATCGATGGTCATTTGGAAAATTTTATTGTATGAAATCCCTTTTCCTGTTTTGGTATATGAACTCGGGAAAAATCGGGAGGGGGAATTAATCGGTATGGTGGCCCGTCCCAAAATCGCAAAAGCATTGGGAAAAGCCCGGGTTTGCAGATAAAAGGCCCTTTTCACTGGCTTTTTTTGAGCCCCGGGGGCCAAAGGGAAAATGTAGGGAATTTGGGAAACAAAAAGGGGACCATGTTATTTTTTGACTAGGGGTAAAATTGGGACTAAAAAAGGGATTGGGTAAAGCCCCAAAAAGGTCCCCCCAACAAAATGGAAAGACCCCAATGCAGGTAGTACAAGACACAAAGCATTTGGTAAAGGGCTGGTTTGGGCCTGTGACGTTTGGCTTTGGGGGCCCAAAAACGTTGAAAGCTTGTCAAACAGTTCCTAATAGCGGCAAGATTCAGGTGGAATTGGGCTGTAATATCCACTCTGTAATATCCACATGTCTGCCCAAATGAAACGCTGCCTGAAAGTTCGTCTGCGTCGTCTGCACCTGGTGGTGCGGCTGGCAGTTTGGTCCAGGGACACCCCACGAACAACTTTTTTCCCGACTCCATGTGCTGAAAAAAAAAAAACAAGCCTTATTTAGTGGGCCCCCACAAATTTACATCTGGAGTTGTTAGCTTATGCGGTTGTTCCCCACAGTAAAAAAATTTCTCTTTGACCAAAACCCGTTATTTTTTTTTGGGGGCCCAAATTTTACACCTTGACACTCTTGGAGGCTGAATATTTGTTGGTTGAAAATGTTTGATATGTGCCCTTTTTAATTGTTACTTGCCCCCGAATGGAGCAAAGGGGACTATGCACTTTGGGCCCCCGCCCCCATCCCAGCCCCATTTTTGGCTACTGCGTTCCACCCATTCCCACCCTTCAAGTTAGGGCCCCCATCCCTGTCTACATTAAAAGTTGCGCTCCAGAGAAGGGGGGCCAGAGGCCCCTTCAGCCGCCGATGCCTGCTCCGGCCCCCTCCCATAATTAAACTGGCCCCCCAGGGGGAGAGGCGCAGAGCGCCCTTATTCCCCCGATGTGCTGTTCCTGCTCCCCTCCCAACCATCCAATAAACCCCCGAGTAAGGCGCAGATGCGCCCTTCAGCCCCCGATGCCTGCTCCTGCGTCCCCTCCCCCTCCATTCAACTGGCGCCCCCAAATGGCGATGATGCGCCCCCAGCCGCCCTTCGCTGTTCCGCGTCCCATCCCACCTCCAATGGCCCCCAGGGGTAGGGCGATGATCGCCCTTCAGCCCCCGATGCGCTGCTCCTGCTTTCCCCCCCCACCATCCAACTGGGACCCCGGTGAGGCCAGATGTACCCTTCATCGCAGATGCGCTGCCCTGCGTCCCATCCCCTCCCCTTTAACTGGCGCCCCAGATTAGAGGCGAATGCGCCCTTCAGCCGCCCGTTTTGCTGCTCCCATTTCCCATCCACCCCCTGGGACCCCGTTAGAGCGAGATGCGCCCTTCAGCCGCCGATCCTGCTTTCCCGCTTCCCATCCCTCCCCCCAACTGGCACCCCCAAGGGGAAGGCGCAAATGCGCCCTTCAACCACCAGCGCTGCTTTTGCGTCCCATCCCATCCTTCAACTGGCGCCCAGAGTAGAGGTGCAGATGGCCTTTTTCCCCCAACCCTGCTTCTGCGTCCCATCCCACCCCTTCGGGGCTCCTGCACCCCCATCCCTTGCTTCATGCTACTGTGTCCCTCTTACCCATGGTTTGGGAAATTGCGTGTTGCAAACCTAGTAATTGACTCACGTTTGCCTGTTCTGCTGAGGCCGACCTCAAAAGCATTGAGCACATTTAATTTGCAGGGCCCGTACCGCCGGGAATACATACCGAGTACTGCTTTTTTGCGTCCTTTCCCCGGGCCCCTTCTCTTGATTAAAACGCAAAGCATAGAAAGGCGCAGCGCAAAGGGCGTTTTATATGCTGGCTGAACATTCCCCAGAAGGCTTGCGTGATTTTGCCCCCCCACTTTAGGCTGGGGCACCCGGATGAGCTTTTTTGGGAAATAATTGGCGCCTCATTTTTGCATTGTTTGGGGCCCAATGCCCTCTTCAAATACATATAAATTGGGAATCAAACCTCCCCGGGTGAAAAACTGCAGAAATTTGGGGAATAGAAAGTGAAGTGTGGCCCAGCGCAGTGCACCGGCAAATTTTTGTCCTGATTTCCTTCAAACCTGTCCCTTTGTTTCACAGGCAGTATGGGTAAAGCCATGTCTACATTGCAGTGGCCAAAAACCGATCTTCAAGCGACTTCCTTTAAAATTGGTTGAAACTCATTTTTCGGACCACTGCCTGTGGGAAACGGCCGTTTTTGGCCACATTTTGCGTTTTTTGATGCGTTTTGTACTAGCGTTCTTGCCTTGTCTTTAAGCCTGTATTTTGATGTGGGCATAAATTATGTCAATGGATGTAACTCCACCCTACCAAAGGGGATATAAAGCACATCATTGCATTTATATGTCCTGTTGGCATTGGTTTGGGAATTTTTGCTCCCTCAAAGTTAGGTAGTATTTGGTGGGCCACAAACGTTTTTAAAGTGATTGTTGGAAGAGTGATATAGTCAGGGCACGCTCTCTGCGTACCTTTTGGCGTCCACATGTATTTGATGGCTCTAAAATTAAAGAAAAGGCTTTTAGCGCCAAAATCTGCAAAAAACGGACTCTGGTACCAAAATCCATAACCAAACGTATTTTTGACCTCAGGAGCGAGGTAACTTTAGTAGTGCCAAAATAGGTGAAGAAAATTATTATCGCCAACAAACCAGAAAACACAATGTTTCGGATCCAAAAACCCAGACAAAAAGTCTTTGGAGGGAAACATATCTGAACAGCCAAATAATCTTGGGCAACCAAAGTATCATACTACAAAAGGTACAAACAAGGACACATCAGACACTTGTATATAGATTTGATAAGGTAGAACCTTTAATAAGGCCCAATATCGGTGGGCCAGGGGTCCACTTGGCAGGTTTCCCTAGAAAAATTGTGCCAAAAAAAATGCCGAGAGCATGCGTCAAAAAAGGCTGCAAAAGACGTCCGGCTAGCCGGCGCAAGATCGCGCGATAGACTCTGGTATAATGTTCCGCCCGCGGTCGAGAATGGGTTTTTTAGAACATGTAGTAAAACCCGACGAGTAAAGTAAGGCAATGTCTACACTGCGCACAAAAAAAAGTCAGTATTTTTCAACATATGATTTCAGAGATAGCATAAAACGCAGGAACATCTACTGTTAAGAGCTCCCATAGACTTTCTAATGTAAAATCACACATTCCTTCTGTCTACAACTGAGCGTCTTTTTTCTGCAAGTTTCTTTTACTGGTCGTCTTTTGCCACATGTTCTAAAAAACGCAAGAGCAGGGCACAAAATTCTCTACAGGAGTCTATGTAAAGCGCCGGACATCTTTTGGGGCGTTTTTGTGGCGTTTGTTGGCACAATTTATCTAGGATAACCCTCCTAGGAGACCCAAGTCCCACCTATAGTGGGTGTAACAAAGGTTATACATAATCAAATATGCATACAAGTGTCTGATGTGTCGTTTTTTTGGACCTTTTGTAATAAAATGATCATGCTTTGGTCGCTAATGATCAGTGCACAATTTTTGCGTCAGAAGCAGTTTTTTGGCGGACTTTGGTGCTAAAATCCTTTTCTGAACATATTTTGACGCTAAGAAAGTAATCTCGCTTCTGACGGTCCAAAAATGTATTTTTAAAGATTTGGCTGCAAGAATCTGTTTGCTACAAAAACCATTTTAGCGGCAAAAGCCGTCCAAAAACGCATTCTTGGTCCAAAATGTTTTAACCAATGTTTTTTGGCCCGTCAAAGCGAGCTAACTTTCTTAGCGGAAAATATGTTAAGAGAATGATTTTAGCTACAAAATCTGTGTAAAAAATGGCCTTTAGGGCCAACATCGGTCACTAAAGCTATTGTTGGGACAAACGCAACAGACATTTATTGCCACTAAAATCCGTAAAACCAAGACAAGATCACAGATAAATGCAAAGCGGTGCTTTATTTAGCCTTTTGTAGGGCAGAGTTACATCCAATGGCTTAATTTATGCATACATTAAAAAACAGGCTTAAAGACAAGCCAAAAACGCTTGGCACAAAGGCGACAAAAAAAACGCCAATTGCGGCAAAAAACGGCTGTTTTTTCAGCTGCTTTTGACAGGCAGTGGACAGAAAACTCAGTTTCATGAACGTTTTTAGTAATTCGTTTTCAGCTCTTTTTTTGTCCACTGGAGTGTAGACATAGCCTAAAGGAGCATAAAAAAGAACCTCCGTGTAGACAGCAGGACGTCTTTACATTTCAAGTCTATGGCAGCTCTTGACAGTTGCTTTGCCAGCGTTTCTCAAAACCCAAAAACAATGGCAGTTTAGAAAGCCAGTGTAGACATAGCCAAAGGGACAAGTATGTGGAACAATATGTACGTTGTTTGGCAAGTACAAAAGCTAATAAGGCGCATACTTTGATTTTGGAGGGTGCACAGGCACCATTCAGTTTGATGAGGGCAGCGGGGTTTAAGGCTACATTGACAGAGTGTACTAGCGGCCCCTATCACAAGATATGGGCGAATTTCTCAAAAAATCGATTCGGTGACTTCGCAGAATTTTCCGACAAAATTCGTTTTGGTCCGAATGACTATTTCCAGGCTGCACAGAGCCTGCAGGGTGCAGAATGTTGTGCCATGCTTAAATATGCAGAGGGAGCTTGGTTTGGTCTTCATACAATGTTGTGTTTTAGTATGACACGCACATGACTGCCGCCGCTCTTAGAATCGCTTCACTACAAAATTCCCTGGGCACTTAAGAGGGCAAAAGTTACCAAAAAACTGAAGTGGGAATGTAGCCTGATAAAGTCATGGCAGCGACAGCTGGAAAAAAACAAGCTGAGGGCTCAGGTGGCAACATCAGTGACCGAGTGTGGAGGTGACGGCAGCAGCCAAATTAGCATGAGGTCAGACAGTGGCACAATGACATTCTGGAGGTGGCAAAAACAGGAGAAGGCCACAGAGTGGCACAATGACACAGTGTGTAGGTTATGGCAGCAGCCACAGCAGCGACATGAGAACAGAAGGTGGCACAATGACATTCTGGAGGTGGCAAAAACAGGAGTAGGCCACAGAGTGGCACAATGACACAGTGTGGAGGTTACGGCAGCAGCCACAGCAGCAGCATGAGGTCAGACAGTGGCACAATGACATTCTGGAGGTGGCAAAAACAGGAGTAGGCCACAGAGTGGCACAATGACACAGTGTGGAGGTTACGGCAGCAGCCACAGCAGCAGCATGAGGTCAGACAGTGGCACAATGACATTCTGGAGGTGGCAAAACAGGAGTAGGCCACAGAGTGGCACAATGACACAGTGTGGAGGTTACAGCAGCAGCCACAGCAGTAGCATGAGGTCAGACAGTGGCACAATGACATTCTGGAGGTGGCAAAAACAGGAGTAGGCCACAGAGTGGCACAATGACAAAGTGTGTAGGTTACGGCAGCAGCCACAGCAGCAGCATGATGTCAGACAGTGGCACAATGACATTCTGGAGGTGGCAAAAACAGGAGTAGGCCACAGAGTGGCACAATGACACAGTGTGTAGGTTATGGCAGCAGCCACAGCAGCAGCATGAGGTCAGAGAGTGGCACAATGACATTCTGGAGGTGGCAAAAACAGGAGTAGGCCACAGAGTGGCACAATGACACAATGTGTAGGTTACGGCAGCAGCCACAGCAGCAGCATGAGGTCAGAGAGTGGCACAATGACATTCTGGAGGTGGCAAAAACAGGAGTAGGCCACAGAGTGGCACAATGACACAGTGTGGAGGTTACGGCAGCAGCCACAGCAGCAGCATGAGGTCAGGCAGTGGCACAATGACATTCTGGAGGTGGCAAAACAGTAGTAGGCCACAGAGTGGCACAATGACAGAGAGTGGAGGTGACGGCAGCAACAGCATGACGTCAGAGAGTGGCACAATGACACAGTGTGGATGTCACGGCACCAGCAACAGCAGAATGAGGTCATAGAGTGGCACAATGACAGAGTGTGGAGGTGGGTGGCAATACCAGTCCCTGGTAAAGATGGTGGTAGGCACATGGAGAAACTGTCAGCAGATGTGTGGCATCAGGAGGGTGGCGGCATCAGAATAGTGGCTGAGGCAGGTAGTTTGAACCCAGACTCATTTCTCAAAGTTTGGGTGAGGGGTCATGGCTGATGTAATCTGACGCCTAAGGCATTGATGCGTGGAAATCCTGGCCGATCCATACCTGATTCATCTTCACAAAGGTCAGTCGTTCCACATTTCCCGTGGACAAGCGGGTTCTCCTTCGGGTAACGATGGCCCCCGCCGCACTGAACACCCGCTCTGATGCCACACTACTGGCCGGGCAGGACAGCTTCTCCACTGCAAACTCGGCAAGTTGCGGCCACACATCCAGTTTGGCTGCCCAGTAGTCCAGCGGATCTTCTAACTGGGGTGGCAGAGTGCTGTCGAAGTAGGCCACCACCAGTTGGTTCAGGGTCTACTCCAGGTCCTGCTGCTGCTGCTGGCGATTGCAATCCTCACTAGGAGGGTGAAGGAAGCTGCTCATCAGTGACTCCAGACTTAGGTTGCTGCTGATGGAGCTGGTACTGCTCCTACCCCCCCCACCTTCCCCCAGCAGCCGCGGCAGTAGTACGTGAGCGCTGAAGAACCCCCCCGGTCAGACCTGTCAGAGGAGGGACGATGCCGCACATAGGCAGCGGCCAACTGACTACGGAGGATTTCCCTATAGTATTTGAGTTTGTCCTCCCTCTCAGCAGCTGGGAAAAAGGCTCCCATTTTGGACCGGTAGCGAGGGTCCAATAGCATGGAGAGCCAGAAGTCATCCCTCTGCCGGATGCTGACTATTCGGCTGTCACTAGCCAGGAAAATCAGCATGCTGCGGGCCATCTGCACAAGTGACTCCGAGGGGCTCCCTGTCTCCATCTCCACTGTATACTGCCACGGTGCTTGTGGGTCATCTGCCTCGTCTTCCTCATCTCCATCTACCTCTTCCAGCTGCTCCTGCTCCTCCTCTCTTGTCACCTGGGTAGAAAATCCAATCATTTCACCAGACAATGCTTCTGCTCCAATGTCCTCCTCCTCCTCCATTTCAGTCCCCACCGGACTCATTTGGCCGCGAGATGTAGTCGCCACGTCTCCACTCCCCTGCCCAGACAGATTTTTCAGCATCTGTTCCAGGACATGAAGCAGTGGAATGACGTTATTCATCCCGTAGTCCTGGCGACTGACAGATAATGTCGCCTCCTCGAATGGCCTCAACAAACGGAAGGTGTCACGCATGAGCTGCCACTGGCTGACATCAAAGTTACACAGGAGAGTACTCCTGTTCGCCTGGATCATCAAAAAATCCAACGGGTGGAAACATCACATATCAGAGTGTGTTGGGGGAGGCCGTTCTGCCGCTGCAACTCAAGGAGGGTTCCTTGAGCTGTTCCTGGCTTTGTAGGAATGGATGAAGTGCATGCACAGTTTCCTTGCCATTTTCAGAATCCTCTGAAGATCGGTGGAAGACTTCAGGAACCTTTCACAACCAAATTGAACACGTGCGCCATACAGGGCACATGGACCATCCCTCCTCGGTGCAGCGCGGACACCATGTTACTCCCATTGTCCGTCACCATGGTTCCGATTTGCAGTTGGCGCGGAGAAAGCCACACATCGATTTCTTGCTGCATGATGCCGTGCAGTTCCTCCCCTGTGTGACTTCGTTCGCCGAGGCAAGCCAGGTGTAGAACTTCGTGACAAAGCTGTGCCCTACACATGTGGTATGATGGAGCAGCACTTGTGGAGGCTCAAATGGTGGTGGTGTAGGAGGCGGACATTGGCGCAGGAGCCGCAGTTTGACAACGTGGAGGAGAAAGCGGCGTCTCCTGTCCAACTGGTTGGTGTGCCTGGGCAGGAAGCACATTCACCCAGGGGGCCGTAAAGGACATGTACCGGCCCTGACCGTAGTTACAGCTCCAGACGTCCGCGCTGCCGTGCACCTTGGAACAAACCGATAAGCTCAAGGACTGGCCCACCTTCGGGTCTACATATGTATGAAGTGATGGTACTGCCTTTTTGGAAAATAAATTACGGCTTGGAACTCTCTATCTCTGCTCGGCACAAGCCATTAGTTCTCTGAACGGTGCAGAGTCCACCATTTGGATAGGGAGGGACTGCAGTACCAACAACTTGGACAGGAGCACGGTCAGCTTCTGCACCTTAGGATAGTTGGACGCATACTGTTGTCTCTTTGAAATCGCCTTGCTGAACGACTGCTGGCGCCATGAGTAGCGAGGAGCAGGAGCATCTGGACCAGGAGATGATGGCAAAGAGAAACAGCTCCCTTCTGCCGAGGTGGTGGAGCCATGCCGGGCTGCAAGGGCATGCGCGCCACTGGGCGCTGCTGCTGCTGTTGCTGCGACGGCAGGATGGACCACCAAATCTGAGCCACGTTTCTTCCAGGCCACCGGATGGTGATGCTGCATGTGTTGACGCAGGGCCGTGGTGCCAACATTAGCTCCCTGGCCACGCTTCACTTTCTGCCTACAGATTCTACATATACCCATATTCGGCTCCCCATTCGAGCTTTGTTGATATAGCCACCTTGCAGTTAAAATAGAATCCAGCAATTTTGTAGTCAGCACAGGTTGATAGGTGCCAAAAACACCTTTTATTATCCGAATACATTACAGATACGTGTTTTTTCATTTTTGGGCGCACTACAGTTTTTGTTCATTGGTGTACCTTGCATTTAAAATTGTGATTACAGCAATTTTGTATCACCACCGGTGAATTGATAGGTGCCAAAAAATACCTTTTTTTATCCGAATACATTTCAGATACGTTTTTTTTTTCACTTTGGCGCATGCCAGCTTTGTTGATAGATCTACTTTGCAGTTAAATGTGAATACAGCAATTTTGTAGTCACCACGGGTAAAATTGAAAGGTGCCAAAAAATACCTTTTATTATCCGAATACTTTTACAGATATTTTGTTTTTTCACTTTTTGCGCACTACAGCTTTGTTCATTGAGGGCCCCTTGCACTTAAATGTGAAATACAGCAATTGTGTAGTTACCACAGGTAAATTTGATAGGTGCCAAAAAATACCTTTTATTATCCGAATACATTACAGATACTTTTTTTTTTACTTTGGCGCACTACAGTTTTGTTAAATTGAGGCACTTTGCACTTAAATGTGAATACAGCAATTTTGTAGTCACCATAGGGTGAATTGATAGGTGCCAAAAAATCCCCTTTTAAAATCCGAATACATTACAGATACGTTTTTTTGTGCACTTTTGCCCAGTCCAGATTTGTTGATAAGAGCCAACTTCAGTTAAATTTGAATCCAGCAATTGTAGTTACCACAGGTGAATTGGGATGGTGCCAAAAAATTACATTTTATTATCCTTATAAATTTCAGATACTTTTTTTTTCACTTTGGCGCACTACAGCTTTGTTCTTTGAGGCACCTTGCACTTAAATGTGAATACAGCAATTTTGTAGTCACCACAATGAATTGAAAGGTGCCAAAAATATCTTTTATTACCCCGAATACATTTCAGATGCGTTTTTTTTCACTTTGGCGCAGGCCAGCTTTGTTGATAGATCTATTTTGGGCAGTTAAATTTGAATACAGCAATTTGTAGTCACCACAGGTGAATTGATAGGTGCCAAAAATACCTTTTATTATCCGAATGCTTACAGATACGTGTTTTTTGCACTTTCCCCCATCCAATTTGTTGATATAGCCACCTTGCAGTTAAATTTGAATCCAGCAATTGTGTAGTCAGCACAGGTGAATTGATAGGTGCCAAAAATAACTTTTATTATCAGTATACATTTCAGATAGGTGTTCTTTTTCAATTTTGCCCATTCCAGCTTTGTTGATATAGCCACCTTGCAGTTAAATTAGAAATCCAGCAATTTTGTAAGTCAGCACAGGTTGATAGGTCCCAAAAATCCCTTTTATTATCCAATACATTTCAGATGCGTGTTTTTTCACTTTGGCGCACTACAGCTTTGTTCATTGAGGCACCTTGCACTTAAATGTGAATACAGCAATTTTGTAGTCACCACAGTGGAATTGAAAGGTGCCAAAAATACCTTTTAATATCCGTATACATTTCAGACAGGTGTTTTTTTTCACTTTGGTAGTCAAGCTTTGTTGATAGATTTTCTACTTTGCAGTTAAATTTGAATCCAGCAATTTGTTTTGATTTGAGGATTTGAGAATAGCTTGATTTGCCGTCTTTTAATAAGAGACTTTTCCCAAACTCTTCCATACCTTCTCAAATTTGTATATTTCTGAACATGGAGCGAAATTCAGGTGGTAACGAGCAAAGAGGGGGTAGGACATGGAGGTAGAGGTACGAGAGAAGGGCTCCTTCCAGTGCTGGCGCAACACGCATGCCACGGATCGTTAGTTTCAGGACCGTCAGGCCTGTCATCGCTGGTCAGGGCCCTCTGAATCTCAGTAACGAACAGCGTCGCCAATCTGTCCCTCAGTGGTTAATGCAACCTTCATCCAGCAGTCTTACCTCCCTCGTCCTCCCAGTCACGGCCACAAAAGTCATCACAGCATCATCGCATCCGTCCAACATGAAGCACCCAAATGTCAACTCGTGTATCCACCACTGTGGATAATCCATTTTCTGAAGACCTCTTTGATTTACAAAATGCGGGTTGGGGTCAGAAGGCATGTTTAAAAGATCAAGAGGCCAAAGAGGATGATTTTTCTCTGCTCTGACACCCAGTTACTGATGCCATCAGAGGAGGAGAAGGAAGTCGGTCAATCGGCAAAAAATCCCGGGCGGTCGGCAACGCCTTGCAGTCCCTCTTGCTTTAGCCCGCAGCTCCTGGGTGCAGAATGTCAGGACAACGAAGTCACCTGTGTTGATGATGATGATGACGACATTGCGGATCCAACGTGGTCTTTTCAGCACCAACATGTCTAGTCACATGCAGCGAATGCATGAGTTTAAATGGAGGCAACACTTGGCCAAAAAAGGCCAGACCGACGCCGGGCCTCCAACCACTGTCAAAACCTCTGTCCCCCCGCCTCCTCCTCCCCCACCTCCACCAAGCGTTCCTCAGCTGCCCATGTCTCCTCAGTCATGATCAGGGGTCAGCCTCCCCTTCAGCTCCCCATCGCCCGAGTACCACCACACCACCAGAGACCCAACCTACCCTTCTCCTTCCGCCAGTTTGACGACCTGCACGCCGTACAGCGGCCAGTCTAGCAGCAGCCTTCGTCTTCCCCCGTTTGGGAGCAAAGAAACACTTTAACCCCAAACCATCCCCCCAAGGCATTTCAGGCATTGTCGGCATTGCCAGGCTTTTGGCCTTGGAAATGTTGCCTTTCCTCTGGTTTGGGCACAGATGGGTTCCGCCACGTCATGGCCCTTGCCTGCCCCCCAATACCAATGCCGAGCAGGCATTTCTTTGCCAAAAACCCGTCCCTGCCCTGGCCAGCCACGGTCATCTAAAATTTCAAGCGCGTTGTCTGCACCTGTGTCCGGAAAAGTCCATCTTCACCACCGCAAGGACTAGAGCACGGCAAGGCCGCTATATCTCTGTGACAGCTCACGGTGAGCTGGGTGGATGTCTCGGTCTGACGGGGCTCTCAGGCTCGGGGCATGCTCTTCAAAACCGCAGGGATGGTGCAGGGCTCTTTCCCAAGGTCCCTTGGTGGCATCACGGGCCCAGAGAAACCAGGCCGTATTGAAATTAATCTGTCTTTGGAGACCCTCCACACACAGGTCAGGAGCGTGGACGGCTTTTCCGTAATGAGACCGAGCGCTGGCTGGGTGCCAAGAACCTTGTGCCAGGCAAGGGGGGTGTGCGATAACGGGCGAAATCTGCTGGCCGCCCTTAAGATCGGTAGGCTGGGGCACATCCCTATGCATGGAACTGTCGTCCAGAAATTTCTAAAGAGCTACCCGGGTCTGGACTGCCTGCTGAGGAAGGTTCGAAGTCTAAGTTCGCACTTCCGCGTTCGCACCCTGTTCGTCCCGCCTGGCTGCGTTGCAGCGTCCTCGGCCTCCCCGCAACCGTCTCATTGTTGACTTGGGAAAAACGCTTTTAATTCCACCCCCACAAACTCCAGCATTTTGGCAGCAGCACAATGCCCTTACCAATAAAATGTGACCCCAAGGCCCGACAAAGCCAGGCGGACCTCGGGTGTTTAGGCCCCCCAAGTTGGAAGGGGGGAAAGACTCCCGCCCCCTCCTTGGGGTTTTTGGGAAAAAGGCCCCCAAAATGGTCAATTTTCGGACGATGCCCTTGTCAGCAAGAGCTTTGTTTGGGAACTTTTTTCTGGAACGACGGTTTGGGCACCTGAAACAACAGGTCCCCCGCCAGCGACGGAGGGGGAGACGGGCAACCCGAACCCGGGCACGGGGCCTTTCCCCTCCCAAATCCACAAGGCCCACATTTTCACAATTTCATTGGTTTTCTTAGCATGGTTTTTGGGGTCCAGGCTAGTGCAAGGGGGCGCATCAGCTCTTTAGGGGGCATCATCTTTAGGCAAGTCAAAGGGCTGTGTTGAAGCGTGGGCCGGGGGGAAGCGGAGGGAGGGGGAGAGGAGGTAATTTCCTTTAAAACCGATGTTACCCCGAGTCCCTGCCTTGGAAAAAAGGGGTTTTTTCGAATTTGAGGGGAGGAGGAAAATGAGAAGATGAGTTTGCTATTTTCCCCTCGACCCCAAAGGGTTGGGAAATCAAGGTCCATCCTACCCTGATTTCTTGGATGCTTTTCCCCTTTTTTCTCCAACATGACCCCCTTAAAGGGCCTCAAAATGAACAACAATTACTCGGCGGGACCCTCCTGGACCCCGTACAAAAAAAAACTCAGCAAATTTTTCCTTTCCCCCCAAACCCCAAAAAGAGAAAAAAAGCGGAAAATGGAGACCTTTCTGATTGATCAACTGGAGAAATCTGTTGCGTCTGCTTCAAATTTTTTCAAAAGGCACGGGGGAACAACATCAGCGACTTTACAGCAGTTTGTTTTTTGGGGGGATTTTTGCTTAAATGCTCTAGAAATACAGTCCATTATAAAAAAATGTTGTTTTTAATAACATTTGTTTTTTCACAATTTCAAAAAGTGGCCCCAAGGGTGAGGTGCTGTCAGAAACAGGAAAAGGGGGAGGACACTTTTAAGGACACATATTCAAAAATTTCTTTTTTTTTGCAAGAACTTTAAAATAGGCCTAGCGGGAGCAGCAGCAAACAGGGAAGGGGGAGAAGCCTAAAGGTGACCTCTGGCAATCTTTATTTACCACCCACCATGCTCAAATGCAGGGCACGCCCCAACACACAGAATCAGTTTAAACATGGTGCACGACTATCTGCCTCAACACCGATGTTTTTGTATGTGTTCCGGGCCCAAAAATGATTCGGGAAACCAAAAATGGACGAATGGCCCGATCTCGCTCGCCACGCCTAGAGTGTTGTCCGCCCCACAGCCAGCGTCAACGAGCGAAAAAACCTTCAGCACAGCGGGGAGAGCCATTACAACAAACGCATCCGGGCTTTCCCACAGATAAGGGGTAGTTGACTTTCATCAAGATAAAACAGCATGGATCTCTGATGATTTTTGTGCCCCTTTGCCGAGGTCACCGATTATTTTCCGGGTCTACTTCACACCCTCTTCAAACAGAAATGGTCCTCTTAAAATTTTTTTTAAAATGATCATTTCTTATAAATTCTTTTTTCCCTTTTTTCCCCCAACAGTTCATTGTCTGGTTTTGCTGGAGGAAAACTGAAAAAAGACAGCAAATTTTTCATGACAACACCGTATTCCATTTACTACTTTATCTTTAGAATTTTTTCGATTGTCAATGGTTTTGAGGTCTTTGCTGTGAGATCACTATAATTAGGTCCTTGGAACAGAAAGTGGCTTTTAAGTCATTTCTCCCCCAAAAATTTTTAATAGTGGGTGAGAAAACATATTTTTAAAATTTTTTGGGGCAGTTCTGTGAATACGCAAAAAACATTTTCCTTTGGAAAAAAATGTGGGTTTTTAAGTGCATTTCTCCCCCCCAATTTTTTAAAAGTGGTGAGAGTCATATTTTTAATTTTTTGGGTCATGTTGCTGTGAATACAGCAAAAAACATGGCCTTTTGGGAACAGAAATGTGGGGCTTTCTAAATGCATTCTCCCTCACAATTTTTTTTCATGCTGAAAGCATTTTTTATAATTTTTTTTGGGTCATGCTGCTTTGAAATGCAGCAATACACAGGTTTCCCATTTAAAAAAAAATTGTTTCAAAAAGACATTTGTTCTTCACAATGTCCCCCAAAATGGGCCCAAAGGGCATGCTTTGAATTTTTGGGGGGATTTTTCTGGACATTAGCTATACTACGGTCCTATTATAAAAAATTTGTTTCTAACAAAATTTGTTCTTCAAATTGTCAAAAATGGCTCATGGGGGCTTTTTGAATTTTTGGGGGCATTTTGCTGTGACACCAGCTAGACTAAAGTCCTATTATAAAAAAAAGTTGTTTCTAACAGACATTTGTTTTCACAATTGTCAAGATGGCCAAAGGGGGATGGGCTGTCAAAACAGAATGGGGAGGCACTGTTAATGGACACAATTGCAAAAAGACTTGTTTTTGCAAGACTTTAACATACGAATCCCTGATTGGACAACCCCTTTAATAAATTAAAAAAAAGAAACAAAGCATGGTGGATTCCATCCTATTTTAACAAAGTGTTTTCTAGAATTAAAATACTAAAAAAATTTCATTTACAAAATAGTTTGTAAAAAAATTCCTCTGAATTGTACAAGGGAGGTACAGGAAAACTTAACAGATGTAGGTTATTCAGAGGACATGGAGTATGAGCCGACAGAGAACAAATAAAAGGGGACAATTTCCTCCAGCACATTGATAAAAGAGAAAAAGAATGCAAGAAAAAGGGGCAACTGGTTTGGGAACAGGAGCGTTAAGGAGTTGTCTCATTAGAGCTTTAGCCGTCAGGGGTCCCGGTAAGTTGAACTGAGGGCGTGCTTCTGGTGTCTGTTCGGTCCCTCTCCCCCCTCCTCAGCACACAGGCAGCTACGTAACTCTATACAGGGGGGGGGGGGGGGTTTGCACTCAGAGTTTCACCCTGTGTTTTGCCTGCCTGGGGTCTGTTACAGGAGGGGGCTGATCTAGGAGTGTAGGGGAAGGAATATGAAGCTGGTGTGCTAATAGAGCAGAGGGGATGCATTGTTTCCTATATCCCCCTTGCTTAGCTTACAAGTCTCCACATCTCCAGCAACAACAAGGGAAAGTGGTTACTATACTCAGGATGTGTCCCTAATACAGAGAACATAAAGTATTCACATCCCCCCTGATCTGTATAGTAATTAGTATAGTCACAGGGTTTCCCAAAAACATATCATGATTATAGTAACAGACAAAGGGGCACTGCTGTCACATCTATCTGTGTAGAGAGCAGGAGGGAAGCAGGCACACACAGGGTTAATCCAGGCAGCTCGGACACAGACGCCAGAGTCCTGCCGCCCCCCACCCGCCGCCACCCACCACAACAGAAGCAAAAGGTGCGGGGGGGGCGCTCGGCGCCGACCGGTCGTCAAAGGTGGGGAGTAATTCAGACCGGACAGCCAGTAAGATAAGGAACAACAGGTCGGCTACTATAGAGAATTTGAGAAGCTGATGTAGTAATACTAACAGGGCTAGCTCAAAATCAGTAGAACATTTGTAATAAACATATATTGCAAAGCTGCTTGTTTTTAAAGATCTTTAAATTAAAACCCAATAAAGGGTAGCGAGACAACCCCCTTTTAAAACCACCATATTTCCAAGTGAAGCTCAATTGGTCCGCACTCATACGGGGGGGCAAGCGCTACCCAGAACAGGGACAGTAAATGTCCAGTGAAACTAAAAATGGTGGTTGAAAGACTCTTTTTTCCCCACTTTTTAATCTGGGTCATGCGGTTTGGGGCTCATGCTGGGGCCCAGGACAGGATAGTCAATATCCAGTGAAACTAAAATGGGGTTCAAAACTCCTTTTCCCGGCACTTTTTAATTGGGGGGTCAACAGGTTTAAGGGTCATACTGCGGTCCAGGACAGGAAATAGCCAATGTCCAGTTCAACTAAAATGGTGGTTCAAAGACTCCTTTTCCCGGCACTTTTAATTTGAGGTCAGACAGGTTGTAATGGTCATACTGCGGTCCAGGACAGTATAGTTAATGTCCAGTTCAACTAAAAGGTGGTTTAAAGACTCCTTTTTCTTGCACTTTTTAATCTGGGGGGTCAGACAGGTTTAATGGTCATACTGGGTACAGAACCGGTAAGCAATGTCCAGTTCAACTAAAATGGTGGTTGAAAGACTCCTTTTTCCGGCACTTTTTAATCTGGGTCATGCAGGTTTGGGGCTCATGCTGGGGCCCAGGACAGGAAATAGTCAATGTCCAGTGAAACTAAAAGGTGATTGAAAGACTCCTTTTTCGGGCACTTTTTAATCTGGGGTCTTGCAGGTTTGGGGCTCATGCTGTTTTTCCAGACAGGATAAAGTCAATGTCCAGTGAAAGTAAAATGGTGGTTTAAAAGACTCCTTTTTCCGGAAATTTTTTAAATCTGGGGTCATGCGGGTTTGGGGCTCATGCTGTGGCCCAGACAGGTAAGTCAATGTCCAGTGAAACTAAAATGGTGGTTCAAAATGCTCCTTTGTCCGCACTTTTTAAATCTGGGGGTCATGCAGGTTTGGGGCTCATGCTGCATTCCAGACAGGGAATAATTTGTCCAGTTCAAGTAAAATGATGGTTCAAATCATACTGCCTCTGCCATTTTTTAAATTTTTGTGGATTAGGGCAGTTTAAGGGCTCATGCTGTGGTGCAAGACGGGGATAGTGAAGGGTCTGCGTTTTTTTTTTTTGTGCTTTTATAACCTAAGTTTGTTGACTAAGATGTAGCCGTATCCTTTTGGACTGTTGTGGATGTTTAATTCCAGCCTTCTCCAGCCCTGTTTGGGTGTAAGAATGAAGGTGTTGTTGCTCTCCCCACAGACTTTAATGGGCATCGATCATAATCTATCATCGACCATCGAATATCTTGTCGATGATGGTCGACTATCGACCATCGACCGATGTCGATGGCCAACGTAATCGCTCAACACTAACCTTCGGTTATGAATTATGCTACAGGAAAAATGTCTTCTTGGCGGTAAAAAAAAACTTTTTTTGTGACCACAACAGCAGAACAACACTTTAATTTTAAACCCCTGACTAAATTTCGCAAAAAAAATACAAAAAAAATTACCAGCTTTTTAGCGTATTTAAAATGCGTGCTAAAA